>CATIWQ010211957.1:0-25499 GCA_949673415.1 Euphorbia schlechtendalii
ATCCCGGACCCGAATCTCTGTGTCTTGGTGGGCCGTCCTCCGGACGTTAAGCCTCACAGGACTTTAATTCCTGGAAAGAGCTAATCCAGGTGGCGACTCCACACTGAGAGACGGCGGATTCGGGTTCGAACCGATCTTAAACGTTTTCGCTTTTCCTCTCTTTCAAACTGTTTCCCGGGTCCCAGACCCGGTGCTTTCTTTTCATCTTTTCCAAAACACCCCGGTGGACCGCGCCTATGAAATCGCGCGCCCTCGGCCCACCGCTCCGTGTCGTCCGCTCACAACAGGTTAGATGTATGCATAGAAATTTATTTTTCCTTCGGGTATCACAATTTCATTTTTTTGGGAAATGTATTTAATAGATTAGGCGGGCGGTTGCATCCCCCGAGGTTTGTAATTTGTAATCTTTACTTTTCCGCGTTTACTTTTCGCACTTATTTACTATTTTGTGGATGGATTTATTGCTTTTAAATATACATGAATCAACCACAATAACTCGAAAACGACCTAAGTGCGAGTATGCACAATTAAGAAAATATGGTTTTCTTTAGATGTAATATAATGTGATCACTTAAGAAATATGCAACTTATCCCGAACTCGAATCTCTGTGTCTTAGTGGGCCGTCCCTCAAACTTTAAGCTTCATAGGACTCTAATTCCGGGAAAGAGCTAATCTAGGTGGCGACTCCACACTAAGAGACGGTGGATTCGGGTTTAACTAACCTAAAAACTTTTTCTCTTTATCTACCAACCTTTCCCGGGACCCCAACCCGGTGCACTACTTTTTAAATACCCCGGTAGACTGCGCCTCTCATTCCGTGAGCTCTCGACCCACCTTTCCTTGTCACCCGCTCACAGTGGCGACTCCGCTGGGGATTTTTATCTAAAAAGTTATTTTTTCAAAGGTTTTAGATTTTGGATAAGTGCCGAAAATTATTGATTAAATTATTCCTTTTTCTCTTAATTATGACATATTCATAATTCACATTGCAATAGAGGGGATTAGCTCGTAATTCTAAGGTACCCTATTACTCTCTCTTGTACTAATCTACAGCCTTGAGAAAAGATGGTACTTGAGTGAGTGGAGCACTTGTTGCCATATCGGATGTACCTCCCTCGTTATAACCCATTTGGGGAGAGGCTTGGAGTGTATTTTAGTGCAATAAGAACCTTCTACATCAGCAACACATTTACAAACCACATGTAAATTAACCATAGGCATTTTCCCTAGGGTGTTACCCAATAAACGACCATGCATTATATTTTCTTGCAGGTGCACTCCTTAGTATCTTCATGGTACTAAGATGAACCAACTTAGGATAGAGACTAGCCAAAAACTCTACACGCGGGAGTTACATGGTTGCAAGTTTGGAAGTTGCATGCTATGTGTTATGTACTTATTATTGTACAAATGTCATGCTAACCATGAATTTTAGTGTAGACACTTGAAAGCACACACTCATAATGTTAATATGATGTAACATAACATCGTCTCATCATCATACTTAGGATTAGTTTACACTTGAGATCGTGTCACCTTAGGATAACATGAAACCACTTAGATATATGAAGCATCATTCACCCCAATTTGCGCGATGTCCACTTGACATCCGACACTTAGCCCACAAAGGGCCAATATTATATCCCACATGTTACCTATGAGATGTCCACTCAATATTCAACTCATAGCCCTTCCGGGGAAATTATACACACCAAAAACCCAAACAAGGTAAATACGTACCCAAACTATTAAAGGATATCCCAGTTGATGTCTTAACCTATGCCCTCACGGGGCAAACTTACTTCAAAAGTTTTACCTTACCAAATCTTCAAGGGTATACGCTTCATACCCGAATCATTCGCCCACATGGGGCAATAATTCATGCATCACCACATACACTCAAATCGCGATGACCACATAGGCATCCAAAACTCTACCTTGATGGGGAAAAATAACCAAATCATTCATTAGATAGCTACATACGGTAGTTGTTTTTGTTTCATTAGGGAATGTCGCACAGCTTACCTAAAATCAATTTGACCTCCCCATTCCACGAGATCTAGTCATAGTACGAAATCTCCAAATATCGAATTATTACCACATTGTAACTTGGTCACCTCACTTACACCACTCATATTACAATGTCACACAGACATTATACAAGTCTCAAATTCAACCCCTGATGTTGGATTTTCATTTCCACATGTTTTCATTTTTTACATAACGACTAACCCATTTGTTTCAAATGGGATTGACATATATGTTATTTCACATCATGGCATGCTAACCTCTTATGAATGCAGCCATAAAATTAAAAATCTCATGCATTTCCTGCATCATGAATCATATCACGAATCTTGCATGCATAGTCTAATCCTCTGCTTGTGTATCTTAGCTTAAAGAAGGCCCGCTCATCGCTTGGTCCGTGTTTCTCCGATCATGGCCAATCTGGAGGGAGTACATTGAGGACACGGAATCTGATTCAGATTCAGTTCAACATACCTCAATTATGGACAATCCACAAGAAGAATATGCATGGGAGGATCACGTTATCATCATGAGATAAAACTCTCAGTAGACACATCAATCATCGGTGAGCACCGAGATCGTAGCTGCCTTGAACACCTTTACCAACAGCGAATAACTAGCTACGCTCATTCACCAACATGTCAGGAGAGCTCAGAATGTGGTGTCCAGCCCGGAGGTCACCCTTAATAATGGCAGTCCAACTAGATGGCCTAAAACAAGGGGACCTCCCACCTCACACATGGTGCCCCCAACTACCTTTTATCAGTTCGGGGCAGGACAAAGTCAGATGAACCAGGCTCCGATTAGGCAGCTAGGATATAACTTTGCCAATCCTCCCCAATTCTTCCCGAGATAAATGGGGCAGCCGGCATTCGCACCAGGGCCTTTCTACCAAGGAATGACCCAACAGCCTATTCCCAATTGGAGTACGTCAGTTCCCTCACGGTTCCAAACACCTCAACTGCCCAATT
Source organism: Euphorbia schlechtendalii (assembly GCA_949673415.1). Lineage (NCBI taxonomy): Eukaryota > Viridiplantae > Streptophyta > Magnoliopsida > Malpighiales > Euphorbiaceae > Euphorbia > Euphorbia schlechtendalii. Next base: position 3,001 of record CATIWQ010211957.1, read on the forward strand.
TTACGACATATCCCCAGAGGCAATATGGCTCTTATCCAAGCGCAGGGAACGCCATCCTTGAACAACTAGGAATGGCGGAATTGTGACAACAATTCTTGGCCACTCACGGCCGCCATCTCATGAATCCATACTCAGTGCAACTGATAGTCAAGGATGAAGATAGCTTACCCCCAAACTTTGCAATGTTACATTTTGAGAAGTATGTAGGATCTGGGGACCCGCGCTCTCACTTAACACATTATCAAACGATGATGAGGGTATTAAGGGTCAGTGAACGAATGATGGCTAGGCTTTTCGTCATCACCTTGGGCCACCCAATCAATGAATGGTACAACCACCTTCTGTTGGGCATAGCCACTGATTAGATAGCCTTGCTCAGGCTATGATAGGGCATTATAGTTTCAACTCTCAAATGGAAACCACAATGCAACATATAGAGGCTATAAGGCAGGAGCAGGTGAAAGCTTCAAATCCTACTATGCACGTTGGATGGCCATACAGGTCAGGCTTTGAGCTTGCTTAACTCTCCTAGAGATGATAACCAAGCTTCTGGATGGTGCATTGCCATCATACAGGAACAAGTTCGGGTCAGACATTTTTTCGAGCTATCAAGAAGTGTTTAAGAAGGCGGATAGGATGGAGCACTTTGAATCCATGGACATATCTGAGGGGCGCTAGAAGAACCCATGATTGATGATGTGATAAATTAGCATTTAGCTACTCTACCCTCGAGTTTGTTGAATTATTTTTTAATAAATTGAACTTTGTTTACTTGCTTGATATCCTATCAATGACATCACGCATTCTCATAAGCATATACATAATGTTTTTAGCACATGTGACATATCATGTCATGAAATTAATTTCGGTATAAATGGATTCCCCACAATTATAATAAATTCAAATGATTTGACTCTTGAGAGAATGTGAGAGACAAACACATGTACTTAGATAAAGCGTGATAGCATTTGCTTCATCCTACAAAGATGGAAGATTGATAGATAGATCACCAAGCACTAAATGTGCACCGACTACTAAATCAGTCAAACAAATATCAAAAAGGTTAAAGCTAGAATAAGGCCAAAATGTCAACAAAGCAAGTTGAGGTCGAACAACTGCCGTAATGTTACAAAGAAGGAGTCAAATCGTTGAGCACGTTAACAACTCTATCACATGGTTAACCTCCATCTGTGGGCAATCAAGCAATGATCGAAACCCAAGAAAAGTTAAAATAGTTGGCACAACACTAAAGATAAAAAGGAGTCAGATCGTTGCACATGTCAACAACTCCTTCACATGGCTCGCCACTATTTGTGGGGTAAACATCGAACTATTGAAGGAAATGCTGATGATCAAAACTCATCATCGAGTACACCTCAAGCCAGCAAAGCGGCATGAGCACCAATAAATAGATCAGAAACACTGAACGAGACAACAACTGAAGGAGTGGACATCGACGGTTACCGGTCTACCAAATCAACCAAGTCTTGCACAATTGCTATCACGCATAGGTGAAAGAAATAAATTGATAAAAAGTAGTACCTACCAAAAAATAAGTTTGTATTTAGCCTGTCAATTAACACTCGGTTAGTTGTGCAAAAATTAGGGCTTCTTTTCAAAACACAAAAAGAATAGTCCACTACGTTGAAATCTCAAAAAGGGTGACTTAGGCAAAACTTAGGACATCGAGAGAACCATATTGGTTAGAAAACCTAAGAGGGCTAATCATTGGAAGGAGTCAAATCATTTGAAACATTTATACCCCTGTTAAGTTCATCAATCAATTGTCATTTTTGCTGAAGCTTTATGCATATGCTTATTTTGATTTCTTGCATGCCAATGGTAGAATATCGCAAGTAAACATCCAAAAAATGAAAAAAGTAAAAATAACGAAAAAATAGATTGAAAACCTGAAAGGGCGATCCGGGCAAAAATTAAGACAAGGTTCAATAGATTGAAAACCCGCAAGGGCAGTCTATTCAGAAATTAGAACCAAAGAAATATCAAATTCATCATCTCCTCCTCGAAATGGTACGTGGCATTATATACCTCCAACACTTTAGGCAAACAGCTTCCAAGCGATCATCGCCGACACAATGCGGGATCAACGACTCATCCAGACTTTCCTCAAACCATATCCAAGTTTTGAACTCGAATCTAATTCAACGAACCCATGGTTGTCACCCGAAGGAAGTCATCCATGGAATCCCTAACAAGATAAATCCTAGGGGCAACCATGTACTAGCACAAGAGAAGGCTCTTCAATGAACGAAGCCCACGACACCTACAACAGATGAACATACATCATATGCTAAATATTGTACATGCATAAAATCATGCATACATCACATAAGCATCACGTTATTTACAAGTAAAGACGACGCCAAACTGGGATAACACCGTCCCCATAAACAAAAACCTCCACCTCCACATGAGGGACCTACAAACAAGACGAAGGCCCACTCAAACCTAAAGTCAACATTGCAACATCACAAAAGCCTCCTAAAACAACGGAGCAGTTTTCGGTACATCCCTGAATGTCCATTAAACTTATTAATTCCTCATGTTTTAATTTTTGATCGAAGGGAAAAAATTTTTGCTTCGCATAAACTCAATCAAATAATTAAAACATTCACATAAAATATATTAACATTATACTTTTCTCTGACTTATCACATGAAACAAGTCAAAGTCATCTTTGAAATAAATTCAAGCACCTATCTACAAACATCACAAGGGGCACATAATGACCACAACTGAAGAATGAAATGGTTGCCAACCACTAAAGGGATACCGTAGAAAGAAAAGGTAGACCCGCCCACAAGGGGCACCAAGTACCTAAGGGATTCCTAAGAAAGAAATAGATAACCCTATTAAACATGACGTCAGAAAGGAAGGCCTATGTTATTACCAATTGGGAACAAGAAGTCACCAACCACACCGGTCATGTATTCTCTCTATCCCTACGTTCATTTCGTGGTTCATACTGGTTATACAACCATCAATTATCACACGAGTGGCAGCTGTGAGCACGGGATTTTGTACCGGCTCGCGTGTTCAATAATGATGGCTTTTCGAGATTTTTATCCTCGAATCACAATTAAATTTTTTTCCTTTAATTCAGAAATTAATTAAAAAATATGAAAATACACAAAAAATGAAAAAATACCATGGAAAACCGGATCCATGGCCTGCGTAACCAAGGGTTGGTGAGGCAAGCCTCGTAAAAAAAACTTTGGCGAGCTCGCCAAAGAATTGTTAAGGAGCCTCGCAGACTTACTCTGGCGAACCACCTCGCTAGAAAAACTTACCTCTTTTTGGATTTTTGGGAATTTTCCTATAAATAGTCGGACCTTTTTGGATTGAGGGGGGCTTGAAATTTCAGAGAAAATTCTTCTTTTCAGAAGCAAAAACATTGACAAACACTACAAAAAAAGATTTTCTTTCATTTCTTTCAATATTTTCTTAAATCCAAAACACGTTTGGATTTTAAAACTCTTCATCTTCAAATCAAATTTCTTTCATCTATTTCTTCTTAAATCCTAAAATATTCTCGAGTCTAAAACAAATTTAGAATCCGAGTTTGATTATCTTTTGGATAAATAAACACTTATTTTCCAATTAAACAACAACTAAATCAAAACGAACGTGGAACGCTCCCGGGTATCATACAGATACGCCGAAGTGGATTCACGCCGAAAGGGTAAGCCTCTGAGTTCCTAGAATTGGGGATTCCATGCTCATCGTCTGCTTCATCTTTTTTCCGATCTTGTTTATGGACCTAGAATTTTATTATTATTATAAATATTGTAATTTTCTTCTTTTCATCTGTAATTTCTTTATTAATGGAAATTATATTCGAATACCCCTCTATAAAGGGAACACAAATTATTCCCAAATAACAGGCCTCACATTTTGCCATGCGTTCATTTTCACTAATAAAAATTGACCAACATATGTGTAAATAAAAATGAACCATTTTTATTTAAAATAACTTTAAACCGTCGATGCAGGTTTAGGGAACCATTTTCACTAATAATAATTAGGCCACACGGGCCTTCTCAAAATCAAATTGAACATATCTGTTATATCTCGTGCTAACCGTTGTGTATGCAGGTTAGATGTATGCCTAGGAATTTATTTTTCCTTCGAGTATTACAATTTCATTTTTTTTGGGAAATGTATTTAATAGATTAGGCAGGCAATTCCATCCCCTGAGGTTTTGTAATTTGTAATCTTTACTTTTCCGCGTTTACTTTCCTCATTTATTTACTGTTTTGTGGATGGATTTATTGCTTTTAAATATACATAAATCACGCACAATAACTCGAAAATGACCTAATTGCGAATATGCACAATTAAAAAAATATGGTTTTCTAGTAGGTGTAATATAATGTGATCACTTAAGAAATAAGCAACTTATCCCGAACCCGAATCTCTGTGTCTTAGTGGGCCATCCCACGAACTTCAAGCCTCGGGACTCTAATTCCTGGAAAGAGCTAATCCAAGTGGCGACTCTACACTAAGAGATAGCATATTCGGGTTTGAGCAATCTAAAAATATTTTCGGTTTTAACCTTTCCTAGGTCCCCAACTCGGTGCACTACTTTCTAAACACCCGGTGGATAGCACCTCTCATATCGTGCGCTCTCAGCCCATCGCTCTGTGTCGCCCGCTCACATCTACACTAAGAGATAACATATTCGGGTTTCACCAATCTACAAATGTTTTCGCTTTCTATTTCAAACCTTCCGGGTCTAAAACTCGGTAAATTTATTTTCACAAAAACACCCTGATGGACTGAGCCTTTTAACAGCGTCCTCTTGGCCTATCGCTCTCCATTTCTTCTGCTCATAGTGGCGACTCCTTTAGGGATTTTTCTTAAACTTTTTTTAAAGGTTTTAGATTTGGATAAGTGCCTCAAATTGTTGATCACATTGTTCTTTATTTTCTAAATTATGACATATTCATAATTTCACATTGCAATAGAGGGGATTAGCCTGTAACTCTAAGGTGCCCTTTTATTGCGAAGCTCTCTCTTGTACTAATCTGCCTCCTTGAGAAAAGATAATACTTGGGCGGGTGGAGCACTTGTTGCCATATCGCATGTACCTCCCTCGTTAGAACCCATTTGGGGAGAGGCTTGGAGTGTGTTTTAGTGTAACAAGAACCTTCTACATCAGCAACCCATTTACAAACCTCATGTAGATAAGCCATAGGCATTTTCCCTAGTGTGTTACCCAACAATTGATCATGCATTATATTTTCTTGTAGGTGCGTTGCTTAGTATCCTCATGGTACTAAGATGAACCAAACATAGGATAGAGACTAGCCAAAAACCCTACGCTTGGGAGTTGTATGGTTAGAAGTTTGGACGTTGCATGTTATGTCCTACGTTTTTACTGCTTTTGGATTCATCATGCATTGTACAAATGTGCCATGCTAATCACAAATCTTTATGCAGACACTTAAACTCACACACTCATAATGTTTAACATAGTATCTTCTCATCATCGTGATACAAAATTGGCATCACACATACTAAGGATTAGTTGACACTTGAGATCGTGTCACCCTAGGGACAACATGAAACAAGTAGAGTCATGGAACATCATTTACCCTTTTTTTCAGAGTGACAACCACATGATGTCCGACTCTTAAGCTCGTATAAGGAATACATACCTAAATCTTTGCGCGATGCCCACTTGGCATCCGATTCATAGCCCACCCGGGGCAATTATACACACTAAAAGCCTAAAAAAGGCAAATACCTACCCAAAACATTTTTCCCACATCACGTGATGTCCCTGCTAACATCTGAACCTAAGCCCACATGGGGTGAACTTATTTCAAAAATCCTACATTACCAATCCTCAAGGGTATACGCTTAATACTCGAACCATTTTCCCGCAAAGGGCAATAACTCATGCATCATGACATTCCCTTTTATAATCATGTCCACATCGATCTGAGACTCTGCCCTAATTGGGTAAAAGAATGGTACAATTATCTTCTTATCGATATAGCTTATGATTAGGGTCGTTTATCCCAAGCCATGATCGATCATTAGGGTTTCAAAACCCTTATGGTCACCACGAAGCAAAACTTAGAGGTAATGAGATAAAAACAGGGTGAGAATTTCAAATCCTATTTCGAATGTTGGATGGCTACACAAGTCAGGTTACAAGCTCGTCTAAGTCTGTCAGAATTGATTGTGAAGCTTCTTGATGGTGCATTGTCATCTTATAGGAAAAGGCTTGGGTCGGAGACTTTTCACAGCTACCAGAAGGTATTTGTTAGGGCCGAGGAGATAGAGTAACAAGCTAGCAAGCCTTCGTATAAGAAGAATGAGTCTAACCTTTTTCAGGTTAAAGCAAAGTAGCCTGCGGTGCAACTGGTCCAGGAAGAAAAAGTAGCTGCTGTTAGACTGTCCAAGGAGGAATATGTTAGTCCTTAGATAGCTTGTAAACAATTACAGAGGGGGGGTGAATGCATATCTTATTTACTTTTTAGATTTATAAAAATGTTTTAAACCAAGTTAAGTTTTTAGATGCATGCTAAGTTATGCTATGCTGAGCAGGTCTAAAAACTATTAATTTTCTTAGCTTTGCTGGCACAGTTTATCTTCAATCGCTTGCTGAGTACTCTACTCAGCACATTTGGGTTTTTCAAGCAAAAACACTTAATGATAGAAAGAATGATGGATGAGATGAACGCGAAAAGCTAAGAGTGAAATTAAGAACTTCAACACCTGATTTATCTTAGTTCGGACCCGAGCCTACCTCTAATCCCTGGATACCTTCACTAAGCTTAATTCCACTAGTGATATTTCCTTGCTTAGGCAGAGCAGCCTTTATAATGGGTAGACATTTTTACAGAAAGTACCTTTCCTACTAATTACCACTCAACTTAGTTTGGGTACCCTTCCCAAATTGACACTCAAGATTTGAATAAAGGTTTACTAACTGAGTTCAACTTATAAAATGTTGAACCCTTACAATGTTAAATCTAGGAGTGATTCTCTCTATTACAAACAGATTGAAAATTGGTTGTTTGCTGATTGCTTGAATTTGGAATTTCTTGAAGTTGGGAGTATTTGTGCAGAGTTTCAGCTTTTAAAGAAATTTGAGGTGATTCACCAAGTTTGAATGTCTACTTCAGTCTTCTATTTATACTTGAAGCTTTGCGAAGTAGCCATTGCAAACTTTTCATCCTTGTAGTTTTTCAATTTCTCTTCTCTTCATATCTTTCAAATCTTCCCGTTGGAGACAGATTCCAGGATGTTTAGAGATAAGATTTTGAACATTGAGGCGCTATAAAATTCTATTGATAAATTCTCATTTTTCTTCAAGAAAATCATTATGGTAGAGAGGCACATGAAATGCAATGTGGAATCTTGAGATTGGTTGACATTGCTAACATTTGTAGAGTCGTGCGGAGACACTAAGAAATGGTGCATGATAGAGAATTCCCTTTGCCTTGGACTTTAGTGCGGAATCTCTGACATTCCAAAATGACACCTTTTGTCTTGTGAGGACCATTGGAAATCTTCTTTAATTTCAGCGCTTTTTACCATAGAAAGCATCGAAAGAATATTCTATTTCTCACAGAAATCATTAGCATCACAAGTGTCATTTAATACTCTAAGTTTCAAACAACGTAGCTTTTAATTAATAAAAGCTAACTCAGCACATATGAGTTGATATCTTTCTAAATTATGTAGTACTTAACATAGACTCAGCTTTTCATACTCTAAGTCATAACTTAATTAATTACTCAGCAAACTGAGTTGTTTTTCCTTAAACAAACTCAAGTCAGCCTCATTAATTAAGAGTATACTTAGTACTCAATTAATTCACTATCCTTGACAGTTCACTATTTCTAAAATGTTTAAGTATCGTGAAGTACTATTAACTTGGGTTTTATAGAATACCTTGGCATTTCCCCTTACACAGCCAATCTTGGATTTCTATTCATTAAGTTACAAGAACTCAAGCAGATGGAGAGCTTGAAGAAGCACGTTCCTCCCAGGCCAAAGGATAAACATAGTTTCTACCATTACCATGTGACTGTGGGGTATAGAATGAAGAATTTCAAAGAGCTGTTAAAAGCCATTCAGAAATTGGTGGATGACAAAATCATTCATAAACCAACCCTTAAACCTAGAACAAAGGTAAACCCTTTTCCAAACTTTGAGGTGAATGTGGGAATGGTCAACTCCGGGATCGAGGAAAAGAAAGTGCTGAAGTGCATGTCCATCAGTTTGGGGAATTTGTGATGCTAGTCAGAATAAGGATCGATCTAGACCATGTTTTGAGGATGCTAGAGGAGGCATCATGTCACCATAGATTTGAAGGCTAGATTGAAAGGTCTGAGGTTGACCTAGCTAGGATGTTGGTTTTTACCTGCAAGAAACCTATATCGCTTCCCGTAGGGAGGGTTTTGTCAGGAGAAGCAGCACCCAGCAGGGATAACTAGTATGTAATGGTGATTAGGTCAGGTATGGACCTTGATGAAGTCATGGAGACTCTCGAGGTAGAATCGAGAAATTGAGAGGTCGGATATCAGGAGGAAGTTTCAAGAACTAGCTTTAATTTGGCATGCATGTTTATATTTGATGGGAATGAAGCACTTCCCACATTTTCAAGTTTCACACGTTATGCCGGGCTCAAGGCCTTTCGCTGGCAATGATTGTGACATTATTCCCCTGTTCTCTAGCTGGAGTAGCTAGTCAATGGTACAAAATACAATCACAGTAGGTGAAAAGCGTATCACTACAGAGTTTTAGATAAAGTTTCCATTCCTGGAACCACCGAAGCAAGGCATGCCAGATCTCCTTGCATACAAATTAAGGGACAATGAGAAATTCATGAGTTATCTAAAGTGGTGGATGTTCATTTATGTGGTGATGTCGACAAGACCAACCGAATAAGTTGGAGTTCAATTGATGATAGAAGGAGCACGCAGTTGGTACCACCACCACTTGTCTACAATGATAATCATGTGTTTTGATGAGCTATCATATCATGCACATCATCTTGATAGAGAATAAGCATTGGGGTTTCATAACATTCTAACGCTAGGGTCCAGGGATACCCACCAATTCAGTCTTTGAAATGCTATCAATATCCAATCTAGGAGTAAACGTGTTAAGAAAAAACATGGAAGAAGACCCATTGGCCAAAGTTTTCTTGGTAGAAAGGGTTGAGTCTTGAGGAAACATGGTGGATGTAGATTCTAGAAAAACACCAGAGCGGGTACCAATTGACCTTGACGCCTATGTTCTCAAGTCCAAGAGAAAGAAGAAAGTGGATGATAAAGTCTTAGTGGAAGGTGAGACTATCATATACGAGAAAAGACCAATCAACATAGACGTTTACTAGTTAAAAGGATCTTAGGTCAAGTCTAATGATGGATATTGCCAGTATCCGTGGGTGACTCCGACAAAGATAAGGGTAATTGAAGGATCTTTCAAAGGGAGGAGGCCAAAAAGCTTAACAGCTCCAATCCCGATGAGATTGCTAGGGAGCAACCCGAGCCACTGCTCCCTCTAAAGGTAGATGAAGATGAACTGGATGTTGATCCCCTGGTAAACTAGATGAAGGGGACTCAAGCAAAATACAACATCTGGAAATTGCTTGAGATATCTTAGAGGGCACAGATTGGGTTTTGTAAAAAGGTTGATGGAGATGCCTACGACGCCCACGAGGTCAGTAGCGAAAATGTGCAATGTGATCAGGGAAGGGATTACTCCTCGCCAACTACCGACTATAACTTTTGATTAGTCAAAGTTACCATGAGAGCTCAGAATTCACAATAGGGAACTTTTTGTCAAGGTGCAGATTTTTAAATGAGTAATTGTCTATGTAATGGTTGATGATGGGTCAGCTTTGAACTTGTTCCCACTTAAGGTCCTACCCCATTTGGGGTTGCCAGAAGACATGTTAGGTATGTCTGATACTGTAATTCGGGCTTATGACAATTCCAAACGGGGCATGGTCAGCATTTTTGAAGTAAAAGTTAATGCAGGAAGTGTGACCTTCAAAGTTAAATTTACAATACTGGATATTCCAATAACCTATTCTCTGCTGCTATGCCGACCCTAGATTCACGCAATGGGGGCAGTCCAATCTACACTACACCAAAAGATCAAGCTCATTCATAATGGGCAACCAGTAACTATCAAGGCAAATGAGGAGTTGGTTATAGCGGTCGCAACATTTGAGGAAAGAGAGGCACAAGGGCCCAGGGTCGCAGTAACCACCGAAGAAAAGAAGAAGGAGCGCAGAGCTCCAAAAGGGTATTACTTTTTCCCTGGGAGCTTGAAGGCACTAATGAAGAAACAGGGCTTTATCCTAGGAAGAGGCTTGGGTAAGCACCATCAAGGAATTATCAGGCCATCAATCCTATAATGGTCACCCTCAGACTAGGTTTGGGCTTCGCCCCAAACTAAAGGATGTATAAGCACAAGAGACCACTATTATGCAACATGGTGAGCATCTATGAGGCCGAAGGGAGCAAGGCATACCATGGGGAGCCCAAGCCTTCAATTCTAAATGGGGAAAAGGTCAAAGGATTCGAGATCTTCAATGATGTGTTCAACTTCCCGGTTGGTAAGTTGATTAAGCAGCCTGAAGAGCCCCTGTTACTTAAATAAGAGCTAGTCCTTGCCCTGGAGATGACCATAGTTGAGAATGAACAGTCTGAATCCGACAAGGAGGAAGAGATTGTGGATGCAATTTCTACGTTTACAAAGGCCATAAAGGTGATACGCGAAACACTGTCAAACTCCTAGTGGAAAAGCTTACTTAGGTCACGCTGGAAGAAGAAGTAATTTTTGACACATCTACCATGATATTTGAAGACCCTCCGCATGTCGAGGAGGAAAATAGCAATGTAGTTTTGAACATTGCCGATGTTTTTAACAATTTTACTTGTGATGCCCGCTCAATGAAATACAACGATTTTACTTACTTGTTTGATGTTTTTCCATATGGCACCATGCATTCATATGATCATACGCATAATGTCTTTAACATAAATGACATGTCATTAAATGAAAGTAACTTGGGTACAAGCGAGTCATAAAAAATAGTGATAATTTCCAATGATTTGAATCCTGACGAAAAAAGAGAGATTATAAATGTACTTAGACACCACATGGTAACCTTCGCTTGGCCATACAATGACATGCCTGGGGTGGACAGACAGATCGCAGAACACCATATCCCAACTGACCCTCAGATTAAACCGGTTAAGCAAAAGCTACGTCGCTTAAGACCGGAATGGGAAGAAAAGGTCAAGGTAGAAGTAGCCAAGTGGAACGAGGCCAAATTTTTGGAAGTAGTCGAATACCAAACATTGTTAGCCAACATCGTCCTAGTGGTAAAGAAGGATGGTAAGGTAAGAGTCTGCGTAGATTTTAGGGACCTAAATAGAGCCTCCCCAAAAGATTATTTCCCCTACCCCACATAGATGTTCTGGTCGACAATGCAACCAAGGCAGCCATGTTCTCCTTCATGGATGATTTCTCAGGATACAATCACATCCTAATGTCCATTACAAATAAGATCAAGAAGGCCTTCATCATAGAATGGGGTGTATACTATTACAAGGTGATGCCATTCGGACTTAAAAATGTTGGGGCAACATACGAGCAAATTTGCTTCATGACATAATCCACAAGGAAGTTGAAGTCTACGTGGATAACATACTTGTCAAATCACACACCAGAGAAGAGCACCCAGTTGTGTTGGGCAAGTTTCTTACTAGATTAAAAAATATGAGAAACTTCTAGGCCACATATTCAACCAAAAAGGAATTGAAATGGACCTTGACAAAAGCCGAGCCATCAGAGAAATTCCTGTGCCAAAAACAAAGAAAGAAGTTCGCTCATTTCTACGGTCCCTACTATACGTCACCAGATTCATCGTCAGACTCACCATAATTTGCGAACCGATATTTAAGCTATTGAGAAAGGGCCAACCAGTGGTTTGGAGAGACCAATGCTAGATTGCTTTTGACAAAATCAAGCAATACTTGATAAACCCACCAGTCCTCCACCCACCAGTGCCCGGAAAACCCTTAATCCTATACTTGGCCATCAAGGAGTCATCTGTTAGGGCAATGCTCATCCAAGAATGTGAAGATAGGAGCGAGCATGTGATCTATTATCTAAGCAAGAAAATGCTCGAATACGAATCATATACTTTGGTAGAGAAAATTTATGTACTGATGGTTTGGCTAACAAGGAAGCTATGCCATTACTTCTAATCTTACAAGATCTAGGCTGTTGCAAAAAATCGATCCAATGAAATACCAATGTCAGTCGCTAACCTTAGACGAGAAACTCTCACGGTGGTTACTCTTGTTATCAGAATTCAACATTGAGTACATAACCAAGAAGGTAATTAAGGGATGGGCAGTCATGGAATTTCTAGCCAATCAACCATTAGAATCTGATTATGCCGAGGATCTCGAATTCCCAGATGAACAATTAGCACCTGTAGAAGAGGCCCCGAACAGAATGGAAATTATTCTTCGATGATGTAATGAATAGAAGTGGGGCTGGCCTAGGTGTTGTCTTGATAACCCTGCAGAATGAAGTCATACCACTTTTAAAAAGCTTGGAGTTCCTAGTAACAAACAATGGTGCAGAATAGGAAGCCTAACTGTTTGGATTAGAGGCACTTAGGAAAGTGAGGGTAAAAGAAGTTTCAGTAGTGGGGGACTCTACTTTAGTTGTCAGAAAAGTCACTGGAGATTGGGAAATCATAGAGGAATCACTTCATCCTTATGTGGAAGCAATCTGGACGATCTCCCAAAAGTTCACAAAATGTGTTTTCAAACATGTACCAAGGGATGAAAACCAAATGGCTGATGCACTCACTATACTAGCATCAATGTGGGAAGGTCTCTTGGCTCAACCAATTGTCCTTTAGACAGCCAAAGAACATTTCTATTATCACCTAATGGAAATTGAGGAGGCACTTGGTTCTTAGACATCGAAAAATTTTTGTGAACCGGAGAATATCTAGAGGGAGCAATGAACTCAGAATGAAATTCTTTACGACGGTTGGTGGTACAATTTAGATTAGTCAATGAAGATTTGTTAAAACTCACATCTGAAGGATTATTGCTAAGATGCCTCACTAAAAAAGAGGTATTGTTTATCATCCGACAGTCGCATGTGGGAGATTGTGGACCCCATATGAATGGGTTGGCATTTGCAAAGAAAATTCAGCACCAAGGCTATTATTCGACGATGATGGTCTCAGATTGCGTGGCTGAAGTAAAAAAATGCCATCAAATTTATGGAGATATCAGTCATTTACCCCCATCCGAGCTCCATAGCTTATCTACTCCTTGGCCCTTCTCAGCGTGGGGCATTCATATCATTGGTGAAATTTGACCTAGTTCAACTAATGGGCATTGGTTTATAGTAGTAGCAGTCAACTACTTTTGAAAATGGGTAGAGGCCGAGTCTTACACCAATATCAACGCTAAGAAGATGGCCAAGTTCATAGAAACCCATATCTTCGCCCTCTATGGTATCCCACATCACATCATATTGGATAATGGGATTCAATTCCAAAGAGCTACAATAGATTTGGTAGAGAAATATGGGATGGAGTACCTCGATCATCACCCTACAGACCACAAGCCAATGGTGCAGTAGAAGCAGCCAATAAATCAATCAAGAAAATTATGAGCAAAATGGTAGTCACCTACAAAGATTGGGCTGATAAACTACCATTTGTAGTATGGGGATACAGAATTGGTGTTAAAACTCTTATTGATCAAACCCCGTTCTTGTTAGTATAAGGGATGGAAGCAGTCCTACCAGTTGAAATGGAAGTGAGATCTCTTTGAGTAGCCTTGAAAGTGAGATTAACGGAATCAGATTGGGCAAGATCCAGATTCAAGCAGTTGAACATGATAGATGAACAACGTCTGAAAGCATAAGACCACCTGCAGATGTATCAACAACGCATGGCTAGGGTGTACAATAACCGGGTCAAATTTAAAAACCAACCTTCGAAGGTGGAAGACTTGGTTTTGAAGCAAATGAGACCATCAAATGTGGATGTTCGGGGAAAGTTTCATCCAAACTGGGAAGGTCCTTATGTCATGAAAAAGATCCTAAGCAAAGGAGCTGCCAAGATCATGGACATGGATGGGAACAAGTTCGTCAACCCGATTAATAAAGATAAGCTCCAGCGCCACCACGTTTAGGGGAAAAAGAAATAAATCAGAAAAAGCAATAAGCAAAAAAATGAGAAAAATGTCAAAAGTTAGTTCATCAATTGGCACTTGGCTAGCTAGGAAACAATTAAGACCTTTCTTTGTAAAAATATTAAAAGTTCGCTAAGTTGAAAACCCGTAAAGGGAGACTCAGGCAAAAATTAGGGCACTGTGAGGAATAAAGGGACCACGAGTTAGAAAACCTATTTTAGGCTAGCTAGTGCTAGGATTAAAATCATTGGAAAATTTGTACCCTCTTTAAAATCATTAATGAAATGTTGTTGTTGTGCAAGATTTATGTTTATGTTGTATGGACTTGTGCATGCAAAATATCACAAGTAAACATAACAAATTCTAATAAAATGCCTCAATAAGCATAAAAAAAAAATCAAACACAAGTCTAGAAAATGAATGTCAAAGTCTATGGCAAACAAATATGGACCAATCATTCCACCTAGTACACTTCCTTGAAGTATGAGGGAGGGGGTCCAAACCATCCTCGTCTCTCTCCCACTAGCGTGACACCCTAAGATGGTGGTCAGCTTTCGGAAGACTCCTAATCCAGCCACCCGTGGTAAAACTCATCAGTATCAGTAGTCTTTAGGGCACTGTAATCCAAAGCAACAATGGTAGCCCGTGCTCAAAGCCTTCGTATAGTATCCGGTGTGTTGGCACCAAAGTCATGGAAATAGATCAAACACACAAGCCTATGAACTCGTTGTTGAAGCCCATACTACCTACACAGGTGGGAAGGAGAATAGGAGGTGATCTTAAATAAGCCCATCAGTAGCTCGCTTGAGTCATGTACGTTGGTGGTGACGAAAGGAATCTCCAACTAATGACTGAGCTAGAGAATCTCAGAAGCTCGATATGGACCTAAAATATTAATCCAAGCCTCCTCACTCAACATATGGTTATCTTGCCTGATGAATCCCCTAGTACTATAATGTGAGGGAAGATATCGTGCCTTGCCCAAGCAAGGGATGGCAATCACGCGAAGCTTCTCCAACAACCACACCTACAAGTATTTCATTCAAATAAGAGGATGAAATTCATAGAGAGAAAGGTCGAAAGGATATACCTCAAGTAAAGCAAAGTGGTTACCCACTAAGTTCGGGTTCACTATAGCAGCGTCCATGTGAACCAAGCTCTCTGCTAAAGCTAAAGTTGCACGAGAAAGACTTGTGTAGAGTGGGTCAATAATCGATAGCAAGCGGAATGGGCCAACTGCTCCAACCCCACAACAAACTTCGTCAAGAGAAGTAGGGCCACCATGAAGGGCCATGCGAGATGAGATCCGGGTGTAGTCTCACACCAGCTAAAGACAGCATCAACTCAAAAACCTCCAACGTCAAGAGGGGCAGATAAAATGCTCTTGGTGGATTCTAAGTTCCACAATCCTTGCAGCTTATCCTCACCCCCGAATTGGAAGGAATGAAATGCAAAGGAAAGCCTCATAGGGGATGCCAGAGTTGGGATCTCTGGAAAAGGAATCCCAAGGATGGTGTGATACTCCTCGACCAAGGGGCAAATCTCAAGGTTAGCAAAGCGGAAGATGTGATTGGCCGGATCCCAGAACTTCAGAGAAGCACATACAAAGGCCATGTTCACAGGCCTGTAAGCGAGGTATTGAAGGCCTCGCACCCCAAATCCATTGAGCTTTCACTAATCAAGCCCCCGGATGGTGCGGTGAAAAGCCCTAAGTCGATCATTATATGATGACATCAACAAGAAAGAGCTAAAGAAAATTCCTCAAAATCGATGTTGCCTACACGCATTAACAAGAAAAATTGGCGTGCGACATTCATTCATTCATACATACACATAAACATTCATAACAAACAAGTAGTCACTTCCATAAAACAAAAGCGCAATAAGTAAGGACTTGACACGTAGCAGCCAAAGTCTTGTTCTTTTTTTAAAATCCAAGATTTCGAAGTTCTACAAAGACTATCTAAGGGTTTTGTTCAAAAAAGAAAACAAGACCGAAAAAAGAAGCTCCTAAACATGCAACGCCTATCATTCGCCTCCACCCACCGGATCTTTGGACTCCATAGTAGCAATCTCAAAATCCCCAAGGTACAGACTCCCAGAAGCGCCATTAATCAAACCTTATGTAAGAGGAGGCGGAGGGGTACCAAAAAGGGGAGTATCCCACTCAGGAGGGAATAACGGCTCAGTGCCCGCCCAATCAAGAAAAAAAGATAAGTCAAGCTCAATAGACTAGGTGAAATCTTCCTCCCGAGCTCGGGTAGACTCGATAGTTTATCATAGCAACTCCTGATGCTGGGAATCTAAGCTCTGATATCGGGTATCTAAATCTCGGTGACTGGTGTCTAAGCCCCGGTAGAGGGAATCTAGATCCTGGTGTTGAATGTCTAATGCCTAGAAATAACCCTCAAGCTCTTGATAGTTGCTCGTAATCAGTCCCCTAGTCGCTAATTACTACAAACATCATGGCATATGAGAATCACAATCATATAAATGAAGCATAATATATTGTACATGCATTACAAATCAAGCATAAACAGGTCAAAAGGGAAAGGGTAGCCGCGTGACTCCATCTTACGAGATCGTCATGTCCCTCATGGTATGGGAATTCTGAGCCACTTGCTCCATCTCCTCCTGAGCAAACTACAGAATGAACAAAAGAACATCAGACATTCTAAAGCCACTACGCTGTATTTGAAAATGAGTCATTTAGTTAAAGACTTATATGAGTGGCGTCAGAAGAGTAGAATGACAGTGTGTGGAGGCTCCAAGGAAGAGACGCCTCTCTCTCCATCCTTGAGTAATCCATCAGATAAAAAGATTATTCTAATGGGATTGTCAATCTCCCCTCAATGACGCCTAAGGAAGCGGAGGTATTTAGGTCAGGAATCAAGCCTCTTTCTTAGAAGCCTCCTACATTAACAAATCATAGTAAAAAATTAGATTAATAAAAGCAGAAATGTTCAATCTAGTACAACACTCATACTTGACAACCTATGTCAGTACCACTAACGTCCACACCAAAACCTCCTACCCCCTAACTACCTGGCCGCACACGAGGTCGCTCGACCTCAGCTTGGGTTGGAGGATGAAGCATGGTCAACATGTCCTAGATGAACGCCTTGTAATCATCGCACCGATCAAAGATCCGCAGGCCATGCTCCTCAAAGAATAACCATCTCTCTTCCAGGTCGGTGATCACTAAGTGCACCCAGAAGAGTCTAGTGTGAGGAACAGGAGGGATACGTCTCTTGGCCACTGTCTTAGTCCACAAGTACTGAAGATGCTCACCAAGATACTATTCCCATATCCTGGGGACCTCTAGGATGAAACAGTTCCGGTCCACCTCCTTTCCGGATCTCCTTTGCCATGTGATAGCTCGGAGCCCCCTCCAAGGGTTACGGTCAACATGAAAATGCAATGAGCTCAAGTTAGGATGAGTTTTAGATAAAAGTAATGTGATTCTCTTTTTACAAAAATAAGGATCATCACCTAATCGAGTGTCAAGCTACGTAGGTGATCATTATAATCCTCAAGCGATAAGACATCTCCTTTAAAGGATGAGCAGATCTGAGAAAGACAAAAAGAGTCTTTAGGAGCATCGGCGAACCACGGAGTAAGAAGAAAACAATAGTAGAAAGCCCAGGCCTGCATAGTCAAATACAAACATAAATTCAAACAATGAGAACTATAAGGAACCAATATATACTAATGACAAATAGGCAAAGAAAACATGAAGAACCTTGGGGCAACATCTCAGCACCCTCTAGTAGGCTCACGTAACTAGGTAAGGAGAAAAATATGTATGGGCCAATATCGCTCGGGCCAATTAAGGCCGCTGATGCCCTCAATATAAGCTAAAGGCTCAATCAACCCATAGTTAATCTAACTATTCAAGCCCGGGAAGAAGGTCACACTCAACAGCATAATGAGCGTGAGCGGGTGATACGGAGCGGTGGGCTGAGAGCGTGTGATTTCCTAGGTGTGGTCCACTGGGGTGTTTGAAAAAAGGTGAACCGAGTTGGGGACCCAAAAAAAGGTTGAAAGAGAAAGTGAAAAATGTTTTAGATCGGTTCAAACCTGAATTCACCATCTTTTAGTGTGGAATTGCCACCTGGATTAGCTCTTTTTAGGAATTAGAGTCATGTGTGGCTTAACGTCCGGGGGATGGCCAACTAAGATACAAAGATTCAGGTTTAGGATAAGTTGCATATTTCTTAAGTGGTCACATTATATTACATCTACAGAAAATCGTATTTTCTTAACTGTGCATATTCGCACTTAGGTTATTTTTTGACTTTATATGCATTATTCATGTATGGCGAAAATAACAAATCATCAACAAGGTAAAATAATAAACCATCCACAAAGCACTAAGTAAATGCGGAAAATAAATGCGAAAAATAAAGATTACAAGGCTTCAAAAATCGGGGGATGCAACCACCCGCTAACCTATTAATTACATTTCTTAAAAAATGAAATTGCAATACCCGAAGGAAAATTAAAATCCTAAACATACATCTAATCCTAATCTACCTGCATCCACAAAGGTTAGCACAGGGGATATCACATATATGTTCGATTTTGAATTTAGCAAGGCCCGTGTGGCCTAAAAAATTAATCACGATAATGTGTATGTTATTTAAATAAAATAGTTCATTTAATTAGCACGTTGGTTGCTCATTTTAATTAATGAAATTGCTCTCATGGTAAATTGGTGAGGGTTGTTATCCGGGAATATGTTTTATTCCCTTCATGGGGGTATTCTAAGATACATCTCCTTTTAATAAAGGAAAAAAGATGAAGAAGAATTACAACATTTGAATAAAATAAAAATTCTTGGTTCAAAAATGAAATCAGAAGAAGAAGAACACCGAAAGCACGGAAATTGCAGTTCTAGGAACTCAGAGGCTTACCCTTATAGAATGAATGCACTTCGAAGATATCTGATAGGACGTTGAAAATCCTCCTCATCCTTTTGTTTAGGTAAAAATTGTTGTAAAAGTCCCAAAATGTTCGTTTAATTCTTGGAAATTGAAGCAGTTCTAAAAGCTTTATTTTTCTATAATTTTTTGGAGTCATGATTATCGAAAAAGACCCGACTATATATAGGAGAAATCCCAAAAATTCAAAAAAGGTAAGTTATTCCAGCGAGGGGCTCGCCGGAAAAAAGTTCGGCGAGGCCACTTGCCGCGTCTTTGGCGAGGCCTCGCTATGAGCGAGCGACACGGAGCGGTGGGCCGAGAGAGCGTGAGGTGAGAGGTGTGGTCCATCGGGGTTTTTTGGAAAAGTTGAAAAAGCGCCGGGTCAGGGACCCAGGAGAAAAAACATTGGAAGAGAAAAAGGTGAAAAACGTTTAAGATCGGTTCGAACCCGAATCCGCCGTCTCTTAGTGTGGAGTCGCCACCTGGATTAGCTCTTTCCAAGAATTAGAGTCTTGTGAGGCTTAACGTCCAGGGGATAGCCCACCAAGACACAGAGATTCGGGTCCGGGATAAGTTGCTTATTTCTTATTGGATCACATTAAATTACATCTACAGAAAACCGTTTTCTTTTAATTATGCATATTCGCACTTAGGTCGTTTTGGAGTTTATATGCATGAACCACGTATTGCAAAATAATAAGTCATTCACAAAGCGGAAAAATAAACCATCCACAAAATAGCAAAGACTGAAATTTCCCAAAAATTACATTTCCCAAAAATTGAAATTGCGATACCCGAAGGAAAATTAAAATCTTAAACATACATCTAATCCTAATCTAACTGCATCCACAAAGGTTAGCACAGGGGATAACATGTATGTTCAATTTTTAATTTAACGAGGCCCGCGTAGCAAAAAAAAAAAAATCAATCGCGATATTATTTGTTATGTAAATAAAACCGTTCATTTTATTAGCACATTGGTTGCTCATTTTAATTAATGAAATTGCTCGCATGGTAAAAAGTGTGGTCTGTTATCCGGGAAAATATTTTTTTCCCTTTGTGGGGGTGTTCTAACATACATCTCCTTATAATAAAGAAAAAGATGAAGAAGAATTACAACAATTGAAAATAAAAATAATTAAAATTCTAGGTTCATAGATGAAATCAGAAGAAGAAATCAAACACTGAAAGCATGAGATTACAGTTCTAGGAACTCAGAGGCTTACCCTTACTCAACGAATCCACGTCGAAGAATCTGATCGCTCCTTGAGAAATCCTCCTCATCTTTTAAGTTTAGGTAAAAATGTTGCAGTAGAAAGTCCAAAAATTGTTCATTTTAATTCTTAGAAGCAAAGGTCGTTCTAAAGTTATATCTTTTTGTCTGAAAATTTCAGGGTCCGAATATCGAAAATGATCCTACTATTTATAGGAAAATCCCGAAAAATCCAAAAAAGGAAAGATTTTCCGACAAGGGGTCTTGTCGAAAAAAAACTCCGGCGAGGCCCCTTGCGGTGGCTTTGGCGAGGCCATGTGCCTTGCCAAAGCTTAGCGAGGCTTGCCTCGCCGAGCCCCCTTCGGCGAGGTCCGCCTCCCCCACCTTTGGCGATGTGGACCCCCGAATCAGATTTTCCGTCATGTTTTATGTATTTTTTTTATTTTTTTATTATTTTTTTTATTTTTTGAATAAAATTAAATAATTTTATTAAAAACTTCCTTTTGAATTAGAGATGAGGAGAATTCTCATTCGGATGCATCAGGATACTTGAAAAATTGTGTGATTCAAGGATAAAATCCCGGAAAAGCCGTCATCATCGAACGCACGAGCTGTTACAAAATCTCGTGCTCACAGCTACCCCTCATGCGATAATTGCTGGTCGTATAACCATGTGGTCGGTGACTTCCTGCTTTCAATTGATAAAATTGGCCTTCCTTTCTGGCGCTGTGTCTTCGTATGATTGTCCATTTCTTTCTTCGGCATCATTAGGTGCTTGGTGCCCCTTGCGGGGGGGGGGGGGTCTACCGTTTCTTTCTTCAGTGTCCCTGTTGTAGTCGGTAACTGTTTCATTCTTCGGTTGATAAATGAGGCTGTTTCTTTCTTCGACCGTCAAGATAACCATTTCCTTCTTTAGTTGTGTTTTGAATTTCCTTCAGAGGTCAACTTGTTTCCTGTAACAAATCAGAAAAAGAAAATAATGTTAATACATTTTGCGATGAATGTTTTAATTATTTGATTGAGTTTATGCGAAGCAAAAAATTTTACCCCTTCAATCAAAAATTAAAACATTAAGGAATAAATGAATTAAATGAGTTTGAAAAATATCGAGGGTGTCCCGTGCATCGTTCCGTGGTGTTGAGAGGCTTTCATCGCAAAATAATAAAACAAATAGATAGGTGTGGCCCACTTATTTTCCTTATAAATATGGCTTCACCTTCTTTATTCTTTCACTTTTCATACTCATTCTCTCTCTAAACACTTTTGCTCTCCCTTCTCTCTAGCAAAATGTTGTCAAAGGTAGCTGGCAGGGGACTCCATATTACCTCCAGTCTCACTCCTCAACCTACTAATAATCTCGGAGTACTTTGTTGACATTGTCATCGCATACGGTTTGGCGATGACCAATACTATGCTGGGGTTTACCATTACTTCCTTGATAGATACACTAGACCCCGATTTTCCAGCTCAGCCTCACTTGTCCCGGATAGAGGTATTTGCTAAAGATACTTTTATTTACCGTTTTTAATGTGATTTTATCCTATTTAGGACCTAGATTTGAACTGATCCTTGAACCATGTCGTGGAATTTTAATCTACAAATAATAAACATGCACGAATCTAGGTTCGTCGAAATTTTTTCCTGCGGAAAACAAGAACATCCAGCGAGGGCTAGACCCTCGCCAAATACTCTGGTGAGGGTCCTCATAGGGCCCTCGCCAGACTCTTTGGCGAGGGTCCTTAGGACCCTTGCCAAAGTCTCTAGCTTGGTCCAGAGGGCTCGCGGGATTTTTCCAGTGGCGCGCCTCTGGGCCCCGTCACTCCTATACGTATATATTATTTATCTTTTTATTTATTTATTTTTATTTATAATTTTAATTTTTCAAAAAAAAAGAAAGGAAAATAGTTAAAACTTGGAGTCCAAACGTGTTTTGGACCCAACAATTTTTGAAAAAAATATTTATCTAAAAGGTAATCAGACTCAGATTCTAAAATTTTTTCTTTTAGATCCAAGAATATCTGAAGAATTTTAAGAAATGTAGGAAGAAAATGATTTGAAAATAAAGTCGACCAATGGACATCGATTCATTATAGTAGAAGTCGACTACTTTTCAAAATGGGTGGAAGC
>CATIWQ010212007.1:0-27687 GCA_949673415.1 Euphorbia schlechtendalii
TAAGATCTTTTATCAATATCCAAAGTAGTTAAGCTTGTTTGAGTCTCGATTAAATTTAAGAATCTAAAAATTCTTGCCTCTTCTTGTGCTTTAATCTAAAAATAATGATATTAATTATTAGTTCAATTAATATATATACAAGTTAACTTGAAACAATTAGATTTATAATAAAAAGAAGTTTAGGAAAATAAAAAAAAGATTAAAAAATATATGATCGATAAATAATTTTGTGTATTGTGCTTAATAGAAAAGGAAATTAAACTAATATATGAAAATGGAAAATAGAAACAATTTCGGTTCGGATAACCAAATTCGTTTAATTCGGTTTCAGCTCGGACAATTGAACTTATACCGAAAAAATTTCAGTTCGGATGGTTCGGTTTTTATTATTATTTCGGTTTGGTTCGGTAGATAGTAATTCGGTTGTTCGGTTTGGCTAATACGGGTTGGTAAAACTAAATGCTCACCCCTAATTGACATCCCTACCTGTGGATATAATCCAAACCAAGGCAAAAAAATTTCAAACTTTAATTTGGGATTTGATAAATATGAAAAAGGAAAGAATACATGCGAACATATATTAAAAGGCGTTCAAGGCAGCCGCTTGGGCGGCGCCTAGGCGGAATTTTTGGAACACCGCGTCGATTTTATATAATCGAGCGGTCAAGGTGGAAAGTGTCGCTAAAACTCAGAAAAGTATTGCTAAAGTCTAAAAAATGGTCACCAACGCTTAAAAATGTGTTGCTACTTGAATTTTTATTTTATTATATAAAAATTTATGTGTTAGTTAAATTTGTTATTTTAATTCATTAATAAATATTAAATATTTTAAGATACTAATCCGCCTAGGCCTCCGGAGGTTCTAGCCGCCCGACTAGCTCCTAGCGCCTTTTAAAACATTGGTAAAAAGTAAAGATTTAAATTACGGGAACAGATTGTAATGTAAATATTTTAAAAAATTGGATTAAATTAGATAATATCCCTAATATAAAACTGTGTATATGTATTAGATTTCGCAACTGTCTATCTTATCTTCTTTTGCCGTTCACGAACACTATTTTGATTTTCTCACTGATTTCGCTGGTTTCCTCTCCGCCATCTGGTCAGGGATTCACGACGTTCTTATTTTTCTTTCAACGAGTTACCGAAGCATATGCTGCTGAGCAACCAAATAAGAAACCAGCAGGTATGTAGAAAATTTACGATGACTAGTGTTTAATTAGAGGATAATTCAGGTTTAGAATTTCCTTTGATAATAGGCAGCGTTTCCCGTAACTGAACACGCTCATGATGTTTTAGGATTATTAAAATTCCCTTCCAGTTTTTGTGTGAAGTTTTTACTCTCGAATGGACTATCCTGGGGCAGTTTTCTCTTTGATTACCCTAAAGTCCGCTTGAAGGTGAAGAAATAGAAGCCTTGGAGTTTTGAATTAGTCATCCTTGTATAAGGTTTGAAATTTTATTTCTTTTCCTTTGTTTCCACTGAAATACGAATTCTGTTTTAGTTTTCTTGTTATTCTGTTGATTCTGTGGTGTTTTTCTTCTAGGAGATGGTGTTTTGTAAAGCCTGTGCAAGAGATGTTCAAGGAATTCGTGATGGTGATGGTCTATTGTATGTAATTTTTTCGATATAATTAACTTCATTGTTCTATTGTAGTAGCTATGAAAGTGTAAATCTTTTCTTTTGTTCTTGGGCTTTCTGTAAGTGGAACTTATGGTTTTTATGGATTGTTCATTTCAGATCCTGTGGCAGGTGCGGTAAAGTTTTGAAATTTGATAATTATTCAACAGAAGCCACATTTGTGAAGAATTCTTCTGGGCAGGTACGCTATTCTTCTGTTGTGCCATACTGCCTTATGTTGATGGTTTTGTACTTCTGTTTAACAATGCTGTTTAGGTGGCGCTATGTCCATTGAAAAATAATTTATCATACTGTATATATGTAGTTGAGCTGAAATTACTGCTATAGATCTGCTTTTAGAGTTTCTACTCGTAAGTTTGTGAGTTCTCGCATCATCTTTTATTTAGTAAACTTCATCCAATTGTGTAGGCAGCTGCATATTTTTGTAAAGCAAATCTAATACATGTCTTAATAATTGCATTAGCACATTGCAGTTTCTTTCTTTTTGCAGTGTGAACTGTGAAGTGATTGGTTGATATTTGAATTTTCTTTGGCATGTAGGCAATAGATGAGCCACAAACAAAATAAGTGAAAGGAGCCAGAAAAGTAATTTGATTTAGTGCATTCCAACATGTCGTCTTGTAGTGGAATATCCTTTGCTGTATAACATAATTTCGATTAAAAATTCTTTTGCCATTCTTTGCTTTCTTGGTCATGGTTTTTGCTCTATGTTAAGCAAGCAGTTTTTCTGACATGTAAAATCCAGCTGTTATGTGCATAGCAAGAGTAATCTATACTCTTGGTTTCTGAATTTTATGTTAATGTTTCTGCCCAAGATAGTCATGTCATCTCTGTCTGTTTGCAGAGCCAACTGGCAGGAAAATTAGTTAGGAGCATTGAAAGTGAAAATCTTTCACGTCAAAGGTTATATGAAAAAGGTATTTGGTCTTTTCAATATCTTGTTTCTTTTGTAAGGGTTGATATTAAGATCTTTTAAAGTTTTGGAAGGAACGCAATAAATTTTTGGTCATAATGTAATTAATACCGATTGTGTTTATCCTAATGTAGCTTAATGAATAATCTATTTTTTGTATGTTCCGCCGGATGCATGTATAGTTTTGCCAACCAATTTTTACATTTTACTTTCTCTATTTTCATTGAACTATGGGATTCGTCATGGTGCTGTTTACTGTTGATTGTCAGAAATTAGTGGTTTGTGGGATTTGTCGGATTCGGATCCAAAATAGGGAACTTTATGAAAATTTTACTCCCACAATTTCGTTTCGTGAAGATAATCATTTCAATCTTCATTTTTTTATTGACTTTTATGAGGCCACCCACAATTTGGTCCTACCCCTTAGATAAATTTATTGATTATTCATTTTCTTTTTCTTGGACATTAGGCAACAATTATCCTTTGCATTTTTGTACTCTCGAAAACTTCTAATGGAAGAATATCCTAATTTCAATTAGGTGGTTTTTTATTAAGAATAACCACAAGTAACTCTCACTGTCTATTGTTTAAACTGTTGCAGCTTTTTGCACTTTAAATTCATTGTTTTTTAGATGCATAGGAAACCAACAAATATGGAAATTCTTGTTAATGTCTTTTCATGATGCAGCGTATGATGACATGATAAATATAAAAAATGGCTTGGATATGGGGGATAATCTAGCCATAGTAGACCAAGCTATGGTTTATTACCGAGTATGTTCCTTTCACTTATTTTTGTAGTTACATACATATATTTAGTTTAACATATTGATAATCTGTTACCTGATATGTAAAGATAGCCGTTGAGCGGAGTTTCACCAAGGGGCGTAGAACAGAGCAAGTGCAGGCTGCTTGTTTATATGTTGCATGCCGGTAAGTATTAGTTGGACATCACTGTTTCTGGATTCTGACAGGTGCGATTTTTTTTTATGTAATTGTTTCTGCATGAAAATATCAATCTTTGGTTTATCGAATTTGCATCATTTGTGCAGAGAGCATAAACTAATTTCAATTAGCTTTGCTAAGTTTTTCTTCTAATTCTAAATTCCACTTGCCAATGCCAAGCCATTGATGTTGTCTGTGAATTCCAATCTAAGTTTAGGAATTGGGAGTGAACTGAATATTAAGCTTTTTTCCTTCCATGAAGTTGTTTGGCCCAAAGCCAAAATTAGAAATTGATGTTTGCTTTCTATGCTACCAAGGGTAAAACAAGTTTCAAATGCCATTGCCTAATGTTCCCTTTAACTTCAGTGTACTTGTTGGATATTGAGTGGAGAATCCCATAATTTTTATATATGCAGTGTATTGCTTCGAGTTGATTATTGTTTATTTAACAGTTTGCATGTCTATTTATTTTCAGGGAGAATAGGAAGCCATATCTTCTTATTGACTTTTCAAATTACCTGAGGATCAATATGTAAGTTGTCTGCATCTCTTAAAATTAAAATATTGGCTATTTTGGATGGGAGGATGGAAATACAGAATGCATGTGCATGTGTAATATCAGAACATGGAGGATGCATAATGCATTTGCATTTTAAACAGACATAGCTTTATTTCTGATCTTTATTTTGCTCCTACTTTTACATTATTGAATTATTGATAACTTTCTGACTCTATTGAAAAACTTCTGCAGTTATGTGCTTGGAGCTGTTTTTTTACAGCTATGTAAAGTTCTAAATCTTACAGAACATCCCATTTGTCAAAAACTTCTTGATCCATCGATATTTATCCATAAATATACAGCTAGTAAGTACTTGATTCTGTTTAGTGAATTTGAATTGGCATTTACATTTGGATTGCACTGATACATGTTCTTACAACTTTGATCATTTATCACATATTATAGAGTAGGTTCTGAGTTATAAAAAGCAATAATTGAGGGTTCTATTTCCATGAAGTGTGGTTCTCCATTGGTTATAAATTCTTGGGATGGATATCTAACTTTGTTTGAATGATTTAATTCTTGTATGCCATAAAATCAAACAAGACAAGAACTAGTGAAATTTTCTTTGATCATTGCTTGCTAAGGGAAATCCGGATGTATATCCCTTTAAAGAATCAAACAATGCAACACATTTGTTATGATCTTGTCTTAATGTGCAGACCCACTACATTCATAATGCGATCACGAAAGGTTAATATAATGAAAACCATATATTGTAGGTCTATCTGGAGGGAAAAATAAGAGTATTTCTGATGCTGCACTAACTATCATAGCTAGCATGAATCGTGATTGGATTCAGGTGCTTTATTCTTCTTTCTATTGTCTCTTCATGTTAAGATTTTTCATGTCTTTGTGATTACATCTTCTATAATACTTTCTGATGGCAATATGAAATTGCATACAGACAGGAAGAAGGCCAAGTGGGTTATGGGGTGCTGCATTGTATATCTCTGCACTTTCACATGGACTCAATTGCTCTAAATCGGATATTGTAAGTTATTCTGTCATGTTTATAGCTCTATGCTACTAAAGTGTGTTTGTATGATTAATTTATGATGCGATTCTTTTTCCTGGCAATGCGCTACTAATCCTGTCAATTTGGTTTTCGTTAATTATTAGACAATTATATGGCTACCTAAGTGCTGCTTGAATAAGGATATCAGGGAAAGTTGGACTGATTTTTTTTATTTAGAATGATTATGTCTTGTGCGAAATTTCCATTTTCTCATGCATTTCTGATTGTATTAATTGTTCCAAATATTACGGTTATGTTTGTTAGCCATGGCATTAGTGATATCGTTCTGGAAAACTTATTTGATGACTCACAATGTTTTGTTTTCATCTCGATATCTTCTAACTTGAGATTTCATAACAGACGAAGGTAACACAACTGTCATTTTAGGGTGACTTATCTTAGTGACACTTCAGAGCTCAAACCTTTGTTTCTTTTCTCACACATTTTAATCCACATGCTTTAGTCTTTTCGTTTGGGTTGGGGTAACATCTATAAATGAGTATGCGATCTCTGTTGTACGAGTTATTGTAGCATTTCTTGTTGCAGTTCGTTTTGTATATTTGAGTTCATCTACAACTTGCATTATCATGTGATTATATATTTTACTTTTGTACAGTTAAAATTGGTGCATGTTTGTGAAGCAACACTATCAAAGCGTTTGGTTGAATTTGAGAACACGGAATCTGGGAGCTTAACAGTATGTTCCTTGAAGCTTGTTGGGCTTTTCCTTTCATATGATTTGAGATCAACAATAATATGAAAATCATTTTAAATTAGTAGGTTGCAATATTGTAATGCTTGATATGTTTGGCTGAGTAATCCTAAAATTTATCTTCATAAAAAATCAGGACAGGTTCTTACATTAATCTAACTTTAACATGCATGAATATTATTATATTAAATTAAGTGGCATGGACCTTGTTTGTTGACCTTCCTGCGGCCGTCTAGTGAAGCTGTGTAATCATAAGACATGCCTGTGGTTTAATAATATATTTCTATTGGGTAATAGCATTAACAGATATTGTTGAAAAAATTGTAAAAAAGTAGTTAAAAGTATAAATCTTCGATTTACTATTTTTTTTCTTCTCTTGACAAGTTGGATGCTTTTATTTTGTTATATGGTTTTGTGAAACAAAATAATAATAAATTTCAGGATGATTTGTACGCTTACCTGTCATTGGTCCTCCGGTCATAGTTGTTAAAGAGGCACACCTGTGCTCATGGCTCAAGGACGAGCTCCCCGACAAACCAAAGGCGAGCCATGTAACAAAGGGCTCACCTTTGGTGCCTAGGTGTGTCAAGGGGCTATCACAAAAGGGTCTTATGGGATGCTTTTAGGATTTATAAGTTAAAACTTAAAAGACATGATTAATATCCACAGTGAGATTATATATGTAATATAAAAAAGAACTGGATATGGGCTCTTTTTTAGATGGATTTATGTGAATCAGATAACTCTGTACTTTAGGGATTAGTTTATTTACGAAAGGCTTAAATAACTCCTAAGTTTAGGGCTAGTTTAGGAAAGACTCACAGTTAGGGATTTAAATGATTATGTAACACTGGAATAAGTGAAACGGAAACATTTACGTTGCTTTCTTGTTTCACTTCCACATGATTTTGGTTCCAATATAAAATAAATCTTATTTTTCAGCTCTAGAATTAGGATCCCATTTTGATAACTATGCTTATAGTATATATAGCCGCTATGTGTCTTTCAGTTGCAGTAGTCTTGTCTGGATTTTGAATTATTTAATACCAAGACCTCAAATAGATGGTTTGATTAATAATTTAATTCTTGTCAGCGCCTCAGCTATTTTGGTTTATGATTTCAAAAGGTAGCTTTGTTTCCGAGGTTGAGTTTAAATATGTGATCTTCTTGTTAGGACTCTAGTTATTGTCATTGATTTAGTCAAAATTCAAATCTTAAGTCTTTGGGTGAATTCCAAAATGAAAGGAATTGGATTGGTTAGACAGCTTGATGTTGGTATGAAGCCTTGTAGATGCTGTTTCATATAAAACAGTCCACACTTGAAGTTTGACTTTTTATTGGAAGAAAAGTCCATCAAGCACCCAGCTATTTCCCAAAATAGAGTGAACCTTAATTTAAAACAACTAATGGTCTTTTGGAGAATGTTTAAGTTCTAATGAACCCATTATATGGTAAAGCTACGGGCCCTATGTTTAGGTTAGAGGTTAAAAACTAAGCAATACTATTTAATGAAGCCAAGCTTGGTGGTAAAAAGAATTTTATCATGGAATTTAATTTTGATGATTGATTAATACTATCCTGATTGTAATCTTTAAATGCTATCATTAAGTAAACCAAATTGCGTAGACTAGATTCTCTGTTGATCCAATCTTTCTTTTACAAGATCATGTGCTTAAGTAAAGGAAGTATTTTTGCCTTTGAATTAGATTGAGGAACTGAATACAAAAGCAGAAGAGTTTAAAGAAAGTTCAGCATATCAAACAAATTTTGTTTCCAAAGCGCCTGGCTCAAATGAGTTGCTTTGTCAGCACAAGGGTACTAAGCGGCTCCCTCATGCCTATGGACTTTGTAATGAGTGTTATGCATATGTGAGTTTTTTCATTAATGTTATGCATCCTTTTCTTCCTCCCTAATTTGCATTCATCTTTTAACATCGCAATTATTATATCTGCTTTGGTGCAGTTCATAGGATTTGACGGGGGATCAAATCCTCCAGCTTTTGAACGTGCTGAGAGACAGAGGAAGGAAAGTTCATCTCCAAAAGATCCAAATTTATTTGTTTCCTTTGTAAGTACTGCACATTATTCATGTTATCCTTTTGTTTAGGTTTTATAAAATATTTTTACTTTACATTCTATTTTTTGTCCTTTTCAAATTTCTCATTGTTTTCAAGTGATCCGAAACCGAAACACATCTTCCTCTCGTTTGTCCAGAAATTGACTTTTTTCATTTCAGAGTTTGCATCTGAAAAAGTTTGCCTAAGTAAAATAGGCGAATAATGCATAAGTTTAGTGAAGTTGTTAATGTAAAGTTCTGGCGTCAGAGCTGTAATTTTCCACTTCAGTGTTTTAGTAGGCATGAGTTACTGCTTAGTGGAATGCTTGAAATCTATTATGAGTTTTTTGTTTTTAAGTTGCTCTCTGGAAGTTATGCAATAACATCCAAGCGTATGAAGGTCATTCTAGTTGTAAAATTCAAGGGTTCATGTTACTTTGCCTCTGTAGTTGCACTTGTTTGGTGTTTGTGCATTACCATTCAAGCGTATGAGTGGATAGGTAATTTCTGGTTTTATGTGGCTAAATAGTGAATACAAATCCCGCAACTTTGATGTTGAAAAAGTGTTTAGTGAGGTTTGATTGCCTAATCATTTTTGGATTTTTTTTATCTTATATGGAAGAGCAGGATGAGTGCAGAGATAAAAACACACAGTCGGCAGAGCCTGAAAGTATCAGTAAGTCTCCTTTTCGTTTTTGTTTAGGCTTCTGTTGCAAGAAATACTATGTTCTAATATTAATGTTTATTTCAAATGCAATAGATAAAGCATCTCAGCAATTGCCTCCTGATGATGGAGATTATGGTAAATTGCATGGAGATGATAATTTGAGCTCTAAAGATCCCGATGAATCAGACTACTTTTCTGATATTGATGATGCGGAGGTGAATTGTTAAATATTATTACAATTTGGTTTAATTTTTTAAGTCATAAATTGTATGAACATTCAATTTTTTCTCTTTACTTAATTTTTCAAAATCCATATTAAAGCTACTTTTTATGCACTAGTACAAAGATTTCCAAATGCATTGATTGATTTTATTCATGAATGAACTCTGCAGTCATCCTTTCTATCCAAGTGTTTGAAATTATGGGTATTGCATTTATGTCAAACAATCTTAAGCACATATGCATTTTACATGTATCAAATTCTGCATGCGATCTTGCTCTTATTTGAAGTGAATATTTTGGCACCAAATGAAATAGATGTGAAAAGGAAGTATTGGATTTGGGACACTCTAAATTTAGAAGTTGTGGCTCATAAATTCTTCATTTGGGTTTTTAGGAAAAATTTTCCCATCTTCATTCCCATCAAGTTGGCTATGTATTTGTTTTTTTAAGTAGGCTGTAGCTTCTGGCAAGATGGTATTCATCAGAAAATCTCTTTTTGACTTTTAGCTGTATTTTACCCTGCGAAACATTATTTCTGCTATTCTGTGGTGAAAAATGTCGAGAGTTAAGTTACGAAATCTGGCTCTCTAGTGGTCTAAGGACTGTGTGCTTTCCTTTCTCTCCCTCTTCTTTTAGAAAGATAGAAATGAAACAAGTGAAAAAAGATAATCTTCTTCCATGTGATTCTCAGCAATAAATCAAATTTCTTCTCTTTATTCCTGCTTTTGTAATTTGATTAATGATTATATTTTTCATATAAATTATCTTGGCCGAAAATTAGTCCATTATGGTGCTACTGAAGTGGGTAGTCTTCTGTTAATATAATTTCAAATGTCCCATTATTTTGGTGAAGATATTGTTGGTTTTATCATATACGATTTTTTACATTATCTGTTTGTAACAAATTGAAATGTGTTTTAGGTTAATGGTTATCTTCACAATGAGGAGGAGGCACAATACAAAAAGATCATTTGGGAAGAAATGAATCGCGAGTATCTTGAGGTAGTAAAATCAATCATATTTCTTATTCAGTAAAATTTGTCAATCTTGTCAATTTGATAATGTAGTTTCCAGCCCTACATTCTTGCTAGACATTTTGCATTTGCATGAATTTTAATGTGTGCCTGTGATTTACCACTTGATTGCTTTCTTCTTAGGCTTTACATTCATGTTGTTACCCTAACTTCCTTTTCAGAAGCTGTTAGATGTCATTTATTGGGTTGAATCATTCACCTTTTATAGTCTTAAAAATTAGCCAAAATGCATGTCGGGCCGCCAAAACTTGGTAGCTTTTGCCTAATGCCCCCTAAACTTCGAAACGAATAATCTTGACACAAGTGAACCTCCAAACCCCCTCAACTTGGCATGTCTTATCCTTCGAACCCCCTCAACGTGGCAACCTTCTAACCCCCTTCAGATAACACATAAGTATTAATCAAATATATAGTTTTCGTATACACAATTCATATGCAATTCAGTTCCACTCAATTTTCATGAACCAACTAATATTTATATGTTCATGAGGGGGCTCAAAGGTTTAGTTATGCCAAGTTGAGGGGGCTTGGAGGCTCACTTGTGCCTAGTTTAGGGGCCACTAGGCAAAAGCTGGCAAGTTTAGGCGGGCCCAATATGTATTGTGCCAAAAAATTATAACACAAGAACTTTCCATCTTATGACAATATATCGTTACCTTGATTGTTTTCTTGCTGCGGTCAGTGTAGTTAAAGGCGCACCTTAGGCGCTTAGGGCGACACAGCTGGCACCTCCAAACTTGTTAGGCAGTGTATATTATAAAGGCGTGTGCCTTGGGGTTTAAGGCGCAGATAATTGTATTTTTAGTGTTTTTTTTTCAAAGATTAAGTTATCTACACGTCTTAAAACTCTAAAGCCCACCAACTACCTTTTGTTTTCCTAACCGAAACCTATTAAAATCTCATTTATTAATTCCTAATTTACGATTTGCAAAGCCACAGAATACTAAATGTCCTCTCTTCTCTCTTCTACTCTATCGTCTCTGTTATCTCTTTTACACTATTTTACTTTGCGTTTGAAAATCTGGCCGTAACCGATAAATCATCAATCCCTTTTGGTTCAAACAACCTGTTGTGTCCACTTTCTGCTTGAGTTGTCTTGCTGCTGCCTCTAACGTCTACATATCATTCATTGTTCACCAATCAGTTTTATTATGTTTTAGATTAATAGGAATTTAGTTTTATGAGTAAACTTTGAATTCTTGAATTCCCTTTGATTATGTTTAAGAATTAAGATTGATGGGAATTAGTTTTATCATTATAAATTTTGAATTCTTGAATTTCCTTTAAGTGAAGTGAAAAACTTTTAATTTTATATTTTTTTAAGTCCATGCGTCTTTTGTGCGCCTTCGCCTCGTGCCTAGGCAACAGGACCCCCTAGTGCCTAGACTACTATGGCTGCGGTATCATTGTTTCCATCAATAAATTTAGCTTATGACTAATTTTCAGATTTGCCACATGATGACTAATTGCAGGAACAGGCAGCTAAAGAAGCTATTGCAGCAGCTGCTAGGGAAGCTTGGGAGGCAAAGTTCAAGGATTGCCCTGAGGAAATGCAGGCTGCTATGGAGCGGGAAGAAGCTGTTAAAGAAGCCTTAGCAAAAGCTAAAAAGGTAAATCACTGGCCATTTAGCATAAGAAATTCGACATATTCACTTGTTTGGTGGGGTAATGTAATGCATATGCAATTTTCTGCCGTATAGGAGAAGTTGACAAAGCTATAGAAACATATTTATCCTTGTCTAATATGCATGTTCATTTTGTTAAAGAAGGTTAATTGATTTTGAGATGTGTTCTTTTAATTCGAAAACATGGAAGTATAGCATATCATTTAGAAAGTCTGTCCATGTTTTGACATTACCAATCATAGCTGTAAAGGCACAAAGGGGGCCGGGTGCGCCTGTGGTATGTCAGGCGAAAAAATATACAATGTACTTTAAATGATGTTATGATTCATGAATATAATCTTACCAGGCTTCTAAATTTTTTTTCAGTTTTATTACTAGAATTTAATTAATTGAGAATTAGTTAGATATTTATATTGGTTTCAATCATCGTTTTAAATCGAGAATTGACATCCAAATTTGTGAATGTGATACGAATCGTAAGATTCAGTGAAGTATATAACAGTTTAACTTAAAATTAATATTAAAATTTAGTCAAAAAAATACAATATTAATATAAAAACATCTTATCAATACTTATAATTAAATCTTATCAAATATAATTCTAACAAAATCTATTCACTATCTATGTTACATGAAATCGTTAGGGTTGTCCTATATGGGTACAGATCCGAGTTCTTAGCCTGCCAACCATAAAAATTATGGACATGTGGGCACTGTCCTAAATTTGGACTGGAGTATGGGGACACGACAATTTCATTATATATATATATATATATATATATATATATAAAATTATTTATTATAATAATAATTGGAAATAAAGTAGAGGAATAGGAAAAGTAGTTTTTAAGAAAATAATTGATTGCGATTAATTAAAATTAACTACTTAATTAGGAAGTAAGAGGAAATATTGAATCTAGTGATTAACCTACCGTCGCTCCTGCCGTGTCCAATAACACATGGCCGGATCCAACACTGATTTTATGTCCATGTCAGTTTAATGTCGACACGGTTGCGGCCACCATATAGAAGAGTCGGAGTATCATATAAATAAAAACCAAAAGAGAATAGCAGGAGGTGTAAGTGTCATATTTACAGGTGTTAAAAAAGAAAAGAAAAAATATATGAAAATTATTTATATATACAAGTGACGTATTTTTCCCATTCAAACAAATTATGCAATATAAAAAAAGATTGAAACTGAAACCATGAGTATTAATCTTTTCCTTCTCCAACTCTAACAACGATCAACTGCTTCACTTCTGAAATTTCAAAAGCTGCATCACTTTTTTTGGTGGCCCATATGGTTCATTGGAATTGCCCTGATTACATCTAGATTCGACCCAGATTGCACACCTGGCTATGGTGGGTGAGTCTCCCTATGAAGATTTTTTACGTTCACAAGGCTCGATTCGAGACCTTACTTAAGTGAAACCAAGCTGCTTAGCACTTGGACCAACCCCGATCAGTAAACGCTGCATCACTTTTGTTCTTCTGTCTGTTGGTAAACAAAAAGTGAACAAGTTCAAGCCGGATACAACTAATTAAGGTTAGATTCTGGAACTGGAATTTAGTATAGGATACTGGGATTATATCAATACTGGTATGCGGAGATGAAAAGAAGCTTCACTTTTCGGCGAAATCGGCTGATTCTCCATTGATTCCAACAATTCTGTTTTGATTCATAGCTCAATTTGATTCATACCGTTGATTCGAATTTATTTAGTGGTGAATTAAATCTTGAATCGTACAATTTTGATAACAGTGGTTTCAATTGCATTTTGGAAAGTAAACACTAGCAAAAATTTTCTTAATTTAATTTCCTCGTTGCATACTTTGTTAAAGGAGAAAAGACCTTGACTGCCTTGCTTGTATTAGACTAGAGGCGTGCTTAGTGTAAGAATTTTCCTATCCATTAATATTCTTGTATGCATAATCATCTGTATGAACAACGTTCACTCCAAAATTTACTATGCATGCATTTCTTTTCGGCTGAATGCACTAATCAATGGATACAACAACAAATAAGCCTTAATTCGTGCTAGGTAAATTTGCTATATAGATCCTCGAACACCATGAAAGTCTATCCAAGGCATATGGTCATTATCGTCAAACCATCACTTCTCTTTCAAAATTTTTGCTTCCATGTAATCTTGTGTCTTCCTCGCGCTCTACTCTTGCCATGTCTATCGATTTTACTTTCTAACTGGAGTGTCCATAGGTCTTCATATCAGTCAGTCATGACACTTTTTCAGTCATAATATATTCTTATGTTCTCTTTTTGTGAAAAACTGAAAA
Source organism: Euphorbia schlechtendalii (assembly GCA_949673415.1). Taxonomy (NCBI): domain Eukaryota; kingdom Viridiplantae; phylum Streptophyta; class Magnoliopsida; order Malpighiales; family Euphorbiaceae; genus Euphorbia; species Euphorbia schlechtendalii. The sequence continues at coordinate 13,691 of CATIWQ010212007.1, forward strand.
TATTAGTATCTTATATTTTCTTGAGTTCGAAAATTCGATGGATTTGTAATCACTTCTTGCTATCATCAAATGATCCTTTATTTATATTGGATCTAAAATGAGAACTTTGATGTGCACCACTATATCTGCCTGCCTTTCATGTTTGGTGCTTCATTCTCTAGTCTTTCTGAAGGTGTTGCTTTATTGTTTCCCTCAAACTTTCGTTTTTTGAAGAATTTTGGCTGAAAATTTATTTACAGGAAAGGCAGCAGAAACGAGCTGCAGAAGCAAAAAACTCAGTTCCTCCACAGTCTGCTTCTGAAGCTGCCCTACAAATGCTGACAAAGAAGGTAGTTGCATGGAATATCATATAGAAGTATTGCTTTGTGTCACATTGTTTTGCAATGTGGAATTGGCTTTTGGTTTATTTATATATTCTTGCCTTTGAGATATCCAGAGTAGAAGTGAGAAAACCTGATATTATTAGGATGTTGGTAAATATCACATCGAAGTGCAAAATGATCAATTTTATTTGCAGCAATATGTCATTGACCTTTCAGTAGAGTTGTGTTATTTTTTATGTGTGAGATAGCTACCTCTTACATGATATAACAGAATCAGACTTGTCAAAAACAAATGAGAATGTCATAGCATTGGATTTTCTGGCTTAGAGTTTTTTATTCATATGATTCGAATGCAATAAAATGATGTATAAGTAGATTCTTGTGTCAGTTCAGGTACAAAAATATCTTATGTCAATGGAATGGACATATACCTGTAATAGGAATTGATGTGAAATATGTTCTGTATTGCAGAGAATCAGCTCGAGGATCAACCAAAAAGCACTGGATAATCTCTTCAACGAACTTGTATGTTATCACCATATTTCTTTCTTTCTTCTTTTCTGTATCACCGAACATCTTCAATTGGCATCTAATTGCTTAAGTAATTTATTGGTCTTGCAAAATTTTGTTTTGCATTCTAAGTCCATTGCGAAGTAATAGTTGCCAATAATACTTGTAAATTTATTACTGGCTTCTTATGAACATGTTTGTTCTCAGGATAGTAGTCAAGGCGCTGAGGAGCACTCAAGGCGCAAGGCCACGCCTTGGGCTTTTTGGCCGCCTAGGCCTGCCTTGGGGCGCTCTAGGCGCAAAAATTTGCCAAAAACCCCTAAAGGCACAAGGGCTCGCCCGAGAGCCTAAGGCGCGCCTTTGACTACTATGGTTCTCAGTACGCTTTAACTGTCATATGTACTGGATTAGTTCGTGTGAGTGTTTTAAAAATCAGCATAGTTAAGAATTCCGCCCCAATTTTCTATACTTGGGCAGTCCTAGGCAGATTGACCGACTATGCAGCTCTAGGAGGTAGTTTTTTGGTAATAAAAAATAAATTTGAAGAGGCTGTGTTTTAAAAATTGACGCCTAGGCGGCGTTTTTAAGAACTTGGAATATTTATCCAAAAGATTTTATTATTTCTTGTATCAAAATATGTATAAACAATTGCAGTTACTTAAGTAAATTTAATATGATTAATATTAGAATATTCATTGTTCAACAAATATTTTTTGAAGGCTTGCTACTACTTATTCATAAATCCGCCTAGGTGCTGCCTACTCCCCTTTAGGCGCCTAGCTCGTAGCACTTTTTAAAATATTGGTTTTTGTGAATCATTTTATTGACTAAATGCATTGTTAGCAAGTCCAACCATTTTCCTCATATTCCATTCCCCAAACCCCATTTTGCAGGATCTACAGTGTTTTTGCTTAACCATCTTCCGCATTTTCCATTCCTCATTTCAGATTCCACTAAAGTAATAATATTTTATTATTATTATATTAATTTCTTTACATCAAATATATTCCCAATAACCAAAAAAGTATCAAACACATTAAAATAAATCAAAATAAAAAAATATATTAATATCAGTGTTGTTAAAATGCGTTGAGGCGAGGCGAGTCAGAGCTAGACCGCCTCTTCGACCTAAAGGCGCTGCGACTTCAAGAGGCGACGCCTAAGCGAGCGCCTCAGGCTGGTATTGAGGCGCTCGACTCAACTCCTCATTGAAGAGGCGAGTAAATTTGAAATTAATCAAGAACTAATTTAATTGAAAAAAAGGAAAGGTGCTTTTATTAGGTCTTAATTGGAAGAAAATGCTGAACATGGGAATAAATTACTAACGTTGATGTTTAGAATTGATTTAGAATATGAGAGGACCTTTTTATCATATTTTACTTAAAATAATAAAAATTATACATGGAAAGGAGAGAGTTTTTAAAATAACTGAGCATCCTAATTAGAATAGGAAATGTCATTGATTTTAAATCCCAATTATCTATCTAAGAACAAATTGAGAGAAGTACATTCAACATAAATCTCTATTGTTTCTGCATTTTATATCGTTCAAAATCCAAATTAAGTATGAGGATGACGTTGCTGATGGAGAAGAGGAAGAAGAGGTTGCCTCAACTGGTGAAGGAGATACTTATCTTAGTTCAAAAGATAATGAGTAGTAAATTAGTAATGGCTTTTGAAATATTTGCTTAGTAATTTAATTTTAATATAAGAACTTTTATTCTGTTTTGAGTTTAACTTGATAGTTTTTCACATTGTCTGATTCTAAATTACTTATTTTTGAAGTATATTTTTGCTGTTATATAAATATATATTTTCTTAACATGTAGCGCCTCACTTCGATGAGGCTAGTGCCTTTGTGGTGCCTCCCGCCTCGGGCATTTCGGAAGTATGGAGCCTTGAGGGCACCTAGCGCTTTTAATAACACTGAATTTAATATAGCAGGGAAAGTCGTGTTACATGATAGCAGGGAAAATTAACTTTTCATTCTTAGTCCCAGTGTTCTAAAAACCGGGCTAGATGGGATTTTTCATAACACCGCCGTGATTTTATGTAGTCGGGCAGTCCTAGGTAGTTGACCGATAAAGGAGATCCTACGCAGGGCTAGGTGGACCTAAATCGGGGTTTTCTTAATGATAGTATTTTCCGTGTTTTAAAAATCTGTCTTGGTAGTATTTTCAGAATACTGCAAAATTTTAGTTGAAATAATTATTTTAATGTATTAATAATGATTAATAAAATTAAAAATACAAATTTTCCTTGGCCCTGATTAATCCCAACCTAGGACCTAGCACTTTGTAAAACATTTCGTAGTTGTATCTCATCTCGAAGCGTGAATACTAATAGAGATGCCTTCAACATCTGGTGATTTTATATGAAAAGAAACTGCCAAGTTGTGCTGTATTAATTCGGATTCAAATGCATCCATTGTTGTGATATTCATTTTGTTTTCCTCTACAGGACTCAAATGATCCCAAGAAACAGCGAACTGAGTCGCACTCTGACAATGATGACAACAATACTACTCATACAATCAGCAAAAATGATTTTATAGATGAAGACGAAAATGGAAACGAGGATATTGCTGAAGATTATAATTACAATGAGGATACCTATGACAAGAATGTGGAAGATGGTTATGGTAATGATGATGATGATGAGGTTTATGATGACATTGATCCTTATTGATATGGTAGATTGATATCCCTGCCCATTTGTTTTCCAAGTTTTAAAATGGACAAGAAATCTGCAGCCAAGTTGTCCTTGAGGTATGAACAGTCTCCTAATTCTGTCATTATGTATATATATTCTCCATTTATAAAACTGTTTCTTTAATATACATTAGTTACCGTTATAGATGTTTAGGAATAAGAATAAAGTCAAAGATTATGCCCCCTGCGAAAATGTAAATTATCAATCCAATTTCTACATTATCAGTAGCCTCCTGTATTCTCGAAAGTAGTAAAACATCTTTAGGGCACAAGTTTATTCGAAGAATTTGTTGAGATTAAGTGTAGTTCTGAATGTATTTAATTTCTGATTTTGCCTGAAGAAAGTTATTATCGTAAACAGCTTTTGATTGTGTTATAGATTATACATGAATATGTGAATATAACTAACTAGTTCTCTGTACTTGACTAAAAGTGATGGAAATATCAAAGTCTAATTATATGTCTTGTGGTTGGAAATGAGAGTATGCTGTAGGAAGTAGAGTGGAGGTGGAATTATTTGATAGAGAGGAGATAAAAATGAAAGAAGTGAATTGGTGAAATAGATTGAAATGTCCAGATGCCAGTAGAAAGAAAAGTAAATGTTGTTGGTGTTCAGTTTACAGACAATTACATTGAGCTGACTTTGATTTCATTACTTTTCTGAGTTGCAATTGACAACTATTTGTCCTGTCTGGTTTCAAGTTGGTTTTGAAAAAATGGTAGTTCACCAGTTGGCCGGTTTAATATTTTGAAATATAAATTTTGTTGATGGTGGGAATTGAACTCAATACCTTTATCCTTGCATCATGTGATTTACCAATTGTGCTACTCCATTCAATTGATTCTATATTATCATTTATATTCTTATTAGATAAATATTACAAATTTAAAATAAATTTATAATTTTCGTAAACATTTAATTTATTTCAAGTGGTACTATTTTTTTAGATAACAAAGTTTTTAAGATGTTGCATAACCCATTTTGATTATATTATATTTCAAAAATAATATTTCTTCGAATTTTCAAATTGATTTTAAATTAATATAAAATGCAATTTTTTGCTAAAGATTGTGGTTAAAATGAAATTCGGTTTACTCGAAACTAGTGATGACATTTTCACCAATTATATTGTTCAAGTTGTGCTATTTTTATTTGAAATATGAATTAATTATAAATGAAGTCTAACTTATATAACATGTTTAATATCGAATTATTGAAAATATTAGTATTTTTAACATGTTTTAAGAAACTTGGTTTATTGATTTTACCTTAAATTCATGAATCATCCAGAGAAATGGTCTCAATAAATGGATGTTTTCTATTACAGAAGAGCCGATGGGCTGCAACGTTGTCAGAATAAGTGTATTTAACGCACAATGAACTGAAGGAAGTTCTGAAAAATATAAAGCAAGAAAGCATATGGGTCGGATACCGAGTTAATTATGATTGTCAATATTAATTCCATAATATATTAGTGCTTTATAAATATCACTAATTACGTAATTGTAATTCCTTATTCAGTTGAGGAAGTGGAAATAGGTGAGATATAAATATTAGAACTTCATAAAAACGTAGAAGACTGTACAATTTAGCATTTTGTAAATTAATGATGCTTCAGAATGATAAATATGAGTGTTTGAAGTGGACAAATTCAAGCAATGTCAAACACAGATGATTAAGCCTTTGCATAGGAACAATTTTGGAAGAGTAGATTAGTTTTTAAGAAATCTAATTTTGAAGTTAAAACCAAAAAACGCTAGAGTATTGTGGAGAAAAATAATTTACGAAATTTTGATAGTTTATTTTATCATCATACGGAAATATTTTTTTTTATATAAATAGAAGTATATAAACTCATTTAAATCAAAAGAGGTATTGACCTATTGGTAAAGACGGAAACTGTAGATGTCCCATATTCAAGTCATAGGATATTAAATAGGCAATTGATTAGGGGATATGTGATCCGAGGTGGGTTGTCTTTCCAATTAATGTAAGTCCAAATGAGAAAAAAAATAATAAAAAAAATTCTTTTCCTTTTCTAAGTTTTTCATTTTCAAAATGGAAAACTAAAAAACAAACACCTCACATTGTGTAATTTTTAATATGAATATCTTTCACGTTCACCAATTTATAGTTCTAATGCGGCTACAAAAATATTTTAATTCATATTTATTTCATTTTTCAATTTTCTTTTTGTTTAAATTTTACAACTTTTGATTTTCTAAATGATGCGTTGAAGATTAGAAAGCATGATTAGTATCCATTGTAAGAGTGGCAAGCACAAGTACCGATTCCCACAAGGAGCACTTTATGTTAAATTTCTACTTTTCATGATAATTGGGTTAATGAAAATAATAGGGTAACTTCATGAAAATGGGATTTTGTTGAAAGTTAATAATACTCCATCTATCCTAATTTAATTATCTTTCCAGATTTTTGCTCTATAATTAAGAAATGATTCAAAAATATTAAATTAACATTTTGTATTTATCACATTAATTAATTGATAGTAAAATCATTGTTATTGATGTGGATAGAATTGAAAGAGAGATGAAATAAATCTTTTAAACATAGCAAAATAAATTCATTGTTATTAATATGGATATAATTGAAAGAGAGATAAAATCCTTAAATATAGGGAAGAGAATTGAATTTTATTAATAATGGTAAAAGTAGAATAAAGATAGATAAAATTTACAAATGATAATTAAAATAAAAAGGTTAAAGAGACAATTAAAATGAGATGGAAGGAGTAGTTAATACGCTAAAAAGTGAAATAAAATGTTGATTTTAATTTAATAACTAAAGGCTCAAACTCTGTCTACCCTAGAACAATGTAAAGCAATCTTCCCTAGAAATGAGTACTCGTCCTTGCAAAGCAATCCAGCTCCGATGTCTCTTAACTCTCAACTCCTAAACTGCATATTCAGCTAACTTAGTTTCTTACTATGCTAACCACACTTCACCTCTCGGTCCTTCATATGAATAACAAATTAGCATTAAAGATAGTTAAGCATTCACATAAAGGAAACCCAAGGCACACATACAATTATCTCTCAATCTCATGCATTGTGTGTGAGAAAGTCTTTCGTGATAATCAGGTCACCTTTCGGCTCTTACCAATTAAAACCAAGCATGAACTAGATCTTTGGTTCAAGTTTAGCAAATAAGCATTCATTCACACAAGCATTCAAAATAAGAAAGAAATCATACTTTTCAAAGCTATGGGAAGATCGCCTTAGACTGCTTTATAAGGGCAGACTTCACTTGATAAAAGACTACTCACTCATTGTCCTCATTAATTGCATAAAACTAACAAACATAAATGTGGTAGCTTGAGAAGATCAGTAATGGCCGAAAGATGAAAAAAAGTTGTCATGTCTCACCTCATCACGTCTAAGCATTGATTGCCCATGCGGAACATGGTGGTGCTTAGGCGGCAATAAATCGGCTCAATGCCTAATATTTCCCTATAAGCATAAAATCGAGCATCAACTAGCAAAATAGCACCAAGGCAGGGCCCAGACCTGGGCGTGGGCCAGGCCGAGTTCGGGCCTTATTAGGCTTAACTGAAAAATGAGTTGCCTAAACCGGTCCCAACCCATGGAAAAATATACCGGGTTCGGGCCGGGTCCTTAATAAAATAATCAAAACCAAACCCGGCTCGCGGGCCTAACTATTAATCATTTCAAATAAAAAAATTTAATATTTATTACTAAAAAATAATTTCAAATATATTTGTAGTATAATTCACAAAATTGAGTTTAAATGTTAAACTTTAGCAAAAGAAAATGAAATTTTCAACCCTGTAATTTTTTTTACTATGATTAAATAAAAAAATATATTTTTTAATATATTGATTATTATTTCGGTCCGGGCAGGCCGGGCTTGAGTTTTAATATTAAAACCAAGCCCGTCATATATTTCACTCGGACCACTTCATGTTCGGTTCGGGCATGACCATATCCAATTACCTTGTCCAAGTCGATCCCATGAGGAGCGAGCGGGCGAGCATGGATTGGTCCCGCGGGCCAACGGCATGTGCCCAGGTCTATAGTAGGGCCTAAACAAGGATTTAAAAATATAGGGGTCAACACTATCGTTTCTTCTACTTGACTAATGTCACCATCACCATCATCTCCACCACCACCTCCACATCCACTCCTCCACCACCACCATCACTGCCAACCACATCTCTTGTACAGATTTTACAAAACACCATCTCCTAGAAGAAAAACACCACAGAATCAATAGAATAACAAGAAAACTAAAACAGAATTAGTATTTCAGTGGAAACAAAGGAAAAGAAATAAAATTTCAAACCTTATACAAGGATGACTAATTCAAAACTCCAAAGCTTCTATTTCTTCACCTTCAAGCGGACTTTAGGGTAATCAAAGAGAAAACTACCCAAGGATAGTCCGTTCGAGAGTAAAAACTTCACACGAAAATTGGAAGGGAATTTCAATAATCCTAAAACATCATGAGCGTGTTCAGTTACGGGAAACGCTGCCTATTATCAAAGGAAATTCTAAACCTAAATTATCCTCTAATTAAACACCAATCATCATAAATTTTCTACATAGCTGCCGGTTTCTTATTTGGTTGCTCAGCAACATATGCTTTGGTAACTCGTTGAAAGAAAAAAAAGAACGTGTGAATCCCTGACCAGATGGTGGAGAGGAAACTGGCAACATCAGTGAGAAAATCAAAATAGTGTTCATGAACGGCAGAAGAAGATAAGATAGACAGTTGCTTTTCAAATATATATAAACAGTTTATATTAGGGATATTATCAAATTTAATCCAATTTTTAAAAATATTTTCATTATAATCCTTTCCCGTAATTTAAATCTTTACTTTTTACCAATGTTTTAAAAGGCGCTAGGCGCTAGTCGGGCGGCTAGAGCCTCCGGACGCCTAGGCGGGGACTAGGCGGATTAGTATCTTAAAATATCTAAACTGCTGAGCGTTGCTCGTTTTTCTTTGCGTCGCCTATATTTTTTCCAAAATTTCCTATTTTACCGTTTAGAATATTTCCTACATAAAACCCCCCTTTACCCTTTTTTTCTTCATTCTACCACCCAAACTTAAACTTTATACCCTAAACTCTTTCTGCCATTTGAAAAACAATTTTCCGGCAACATGGATAGACAACGGGGGAAAGGAAAACCGTCGCCCAAGGTATTTTTTCTTTTCATTTGACTTTCAGATTGTTTTTTCTAGCCAAGAAAATGGCCAGAAAAATAGCATCAAGTTCCAGTGTCGGAAACTGCTAAAATAGCAGTAGTTTTCGGAGCCAAAAAAGTTTCAGGTGCAGGAAACAGCTGCTGTGTTCGTTTCCGGTGGAAATGAATCGGAAACGATTCGATCTGTTCGTTTCCACCGGAAATGAACCAGATCCGGTTCGTTGCCAGCGCCGAGAATGAACCAGTGGTTTGTTTCTATTTCCCGGCACTGGAAACGAACCAAAAATTATTCTGGGTTCGTTTCGGCGTTTTCGCCGGAAACGAACCCGTCAATTCGCCGGAAACTAATTGACGCGTTTCTGGTGAACTGAACTGGCCGGAATTGAATTCTGGCCATCTGAGTTATCGGCCGGAATTAAATTCCGACCACTGTCAGTCTTGGCCAGAATTCAATTTTGGAATAAAAATATTGGAAATTTTGACAGTCCAGCCAAGTTTCCGACCCAAAATAAAATTTCAACCGACATAAAGTGGCCGGATTTTCATTTCCGGTAAGGGGTGAAAAAAATTTTGACTTCGAGGGTATTTTTGTCTTTTGGATGGGTGACAAGAAGTAAAAACGAGCGACGCCAATTAAAATAATAAATTTAACTAACACATAAATTTTTAAACAATAAAATAAAGGGTAAACTTCAAAAAATTACCATGAGATTTCATTCATTTGCAAAACGGGGTCTGAGGAATTTTTTTTTGAAAAAAGGGGTCTGTAGTTTCAAAAAATTTGCAAAAGAGGGTCTGTGGTTTCAAAATAGTGGTGTTCCATTGAATATTTGAAACAATTTAACATACTAATAGTTAAACCTTATTATTTATAATTATACTTCATGATTTGTGTAAATTTCAGAAATATTTTTTATTTTTTATGATTTTTTAAAGTTCATTATCATAATTTAATAAAAAAAATATCTAGACTATTCAAAAAATTACAAAATTTATCAATGATATGTATTGTATATTTATGTACCATCTTGTAAAAATTCAGATAAAAACGAATAAGATTACATATTTTCGTGATATAATTTATTAATGAGAATTCTCTATTTGTAAATTTTTCAAAATCACAGACCCCTTTTTGTAAAAATAAATTCCTCAGACCCCATTTTGCAAATGAGTGAAACCACAGGGTACTTTTTTGAAGTTTACCCTAAAATAAAAAATTCATGTAGCAACATTTTTTTAGACTTTGGCGACACATTTTTAAGCTTTGGTGACCATTTTTTATACTTTGGCAACACTTTTCTGATCTTTGGTGACACTTTTCTGAGCTTTAGCGACACTTTCCACCTTGACTGCCCGATTATATAAAATCGAGGCGGTGTTCTAAAAATTCCACCTAAGCGGCCGCCTTGACCGCCTTTTAAAATAGTGCTTTTTATACGTTCTCATGTATTCTTTCCTTTTTCATATTTATCAAATCCCAAATCAAAGTTGAAATTTTTTTCCCTTGTTTTGGATTATATCCACAGGTAGGGATGTCAAGTAGGGGTGAGCATTCGATTTTACCGAACCGAATAGTATTAGCCGAACCGAACAACCGAATTACTATCTACCAAACCAAAACGAAATAATAATAAAAACTGAACCATCCGAACTAAAATTTTTTAAAATTTCTAATATTTTTATTCCGGAATTTTTTCGATAGATATCATAGTTGGCCGGAATTAAATTCTAGCCAGTCCAGTTCGCTAGAAACGCGTTAGTTCATTTCCGGTGAATTGACGGTTTCGTTTCCGAACCCAGAACCATTTTTGGTTCGTTTCTGGTGTCGGAAACTGGAAACGAACCACTTGTTTGTTCCCGACGCCGGCAATGAACCAGATCTGGTTCGTTTCCCATGGAAAGTATCGTTCGAGCAGATCAGTTCATTTCTAGTGGAAACGAGGGAAACTTTGTCGGCGTCGGAAACTGCTGCTGGTTTTCCGGCCATTTTCTTGGCCATAAAAAATAGCCTGGAAGTCAAATGAAAAGAAAAAATACCTTGGCCGACGCTTTTCCTTTCCCCCGTCGTCAGTCCATGTCGCCGGAAATTTTTTTTTCAAATGGTAGAAAGAGTTTAGGGTATAAAGTTTAAGTTTGGGTGGTAGAATGAAGAAAAAAAGGGTAAAGGGGGGTTTTATGTAGGAAATATTCTGAAGGGTAAAATAGGAAAATTTAGGAAAAAATATAGGCGATGCAAAGTAAAAATCGGCAACGTTTAGCAGTTCAAGTATTTTAAGATACTAATCCACCTAGTCAGATTATAATGAAAATATTTTTAAAAATATGATTAAATTAGGTAATATCCCTAATATAAAACTATGTATAAATATTAGATTTTGCAATTGTCTATCTTATCTTCTTCTACCATTCACGAACTCTCAACTTCCTAAATTACCTATTCAGCTAACTTAGTTTCTTACTATGCTAACCACACTTCACCTCTCGGTCCTTCATATGAATAACAAAGTAGCATTAAGGATAGTTAAGCATTCACATAAAGGAAACCCAAGGCACACATACAATTATCTCTCGATCTCATGCATCGTGTGTGTGTGAAAGTCTTTCGTGATAATCAGGTCACCTTTCGACCCTTACCAATTAACATGGTTTTGAAAACTGGACCAGACATACCGGTCGGACCGGAACCGGCCACTGGTCCAGTTGATTTTCACCCGGTTCAATGTCTGGTCAAAGACCGGATGTTTACCGGTTGCACCGGCCAGTCGGACCTAGTTGCCCCAATTGGCCGCTTCACTTATTCTTGTTAAAATAATGTTTTTTAAATTTTTTGCAATAGGCAGGAATCGAACTCAGAACCTTCAGCTTATTATCCATTATGCCTACGCCTACCACTCAACTACAACACTTATTTGATACACATTTGTATTATATTTCTTTTATAATATCTATATAAAACTTTTAATTAGTTTTAAATTAAGTATTTAATTTATTTATCTAGTGTATTGTGTAAATAAATTCACCATATCTTATTTAAATAATATTTTTTTAATTTTTAGCAAATCCGATTCGATCACCGATTTAATCCGATTGAGCTTTAAATCCATGAACCACCCTCTTCATCGATTCGATAACTGGTCCGGTTCTGAAAACCATGCCGATTAACACTGAGCAAGAACTAGATCTTTGGTTCAAAGTTAGCAAATAAGCATTCATTCACACAAGCATTCAAAATAAGAAAGAAATCATACTTTTCAAAGCTATGGGAAGATCTCCTTAGACTGCTTTATAAGGGCGACTTCACTTGATAAAAGACTACTCACTCATCATCCTCATTAATTGCATAAAACTAACAAACATAAATGTGGTAGCTTGAGAAGATCAGTAATGGCCGAAAGATGAAAAAAAGTTGTCATGTCTCACCTCATCACGTCTAAGCAATTCCCATATGGAACATGGCGGTGCTTAGGCGACAATAAATTGGCTCAATGCCTAATATTTCCCTATAAGCATTAAATCGAGCATCAACTAGCAAAATAGCACTAAGGCAGGGCCTGGACCTGGGCGTGGGCCGGGCCGGGTTCGGGCCTTATCGAGTGTTCACCACTTTTCTACTAATAAGTTTAATAATTTTTACGCAAAGAGTTTGGCTATATATCAACGGCGCCAAAAACTTGTTCACGAAAAATATAGGTGTTGTCAGTACCCCTTATCAAATAGAAAAATGATGATAACTGCAAGTATACAGTTGTGATGTAGTTTTAAAAGATATCAATCCCACAGGGAAGGACTAGCTCTAAAGATCAAATAGAGGAACGGAACAAAAGAAAAATAAAATAGATTATTTAATTGTGTAGAATTGGAATGATGGATGGATAGACAAATGCATGAAAGATTAGAAAAGATAAAAGTATATAGATATTCCCTATGAACAAGTATAGCAAAGAAATCATGCAAGGTCATCAAAGATATTACGTTCACTAGATTAATTTAACCTACTCGGTTCTAGACACTCAGAAATTCAATTATTCACCCCAAAGCAACACATGAAATAACTTTTCTAAACCTAGCGCAAACGAATTAAGTCAAATATATAAACCTTGACAACGTCAATACTATGCTTAGTACGGGTCACTCTCACATAGCCATATTTAGAAAGTTACCATTCCAAAAATTTTGGCTCACTAAATAGTGTTATATCACAGATCCAGTGATTATACACGATATTGTTAACCCCGAAACTACTCTTAAAATTAACTCCAACACATATAACTTGATTAACATAAAAGAGATAGCACGAATTACCCATTATGACACATAGACATATCATAAACTTCGAAATAGAAAGTATAAGTAGAAAGCAAAGCAAAGTTGTAAGGTATGCAAGTGAAAGCTAAAGTTAATCAAACCATATCCACTCTTTAATGGGAGTTGTCAATTCTTGCAATTCCTGAGTCTGCTTTGAATTCGATCTCGGCCCGTACAGAACCTCCGCTAGGATGCTATTCTTTGCCAATATCGAATAAATGAACGTTGAAGAATGAAAACTTTTATTGATAAGTGATTTGCAATTACACTTATACAACAATCGCTCGAATATGTAGAGAAATCTAGTGATCGAAATAAGGATTCGAATCACTTATACATTTTCTCACTGACGCTCATGAACGTAGAGAAAACTAGACATTTTTACTCTCTATCTATGCACACATTATGCACTATTTTTCCACCCCTTTATTCTGCACTCCAATTCCATGAAATTTTTGAGGTTTGGAGCCCTATTTATAGAGTTCGAAGGGTTGCATCTATCCAAACGAAGAGTCACATCCATTGGTGAAAGATTGCATCTCTTCAATGTGATTGGTTGAGAGGCTTTGATTGAATCCACAATGGATAGGCACCTTTTCATGATTGGTGGACTCCTGATAAGTGTCTTTTCGTTGGTGGTTGATGGCGATTGATCATGCTTATCTGGCGGTTGGTAGTTAAGAAGATAATACCAGAAAACTATCCATGGCACGACCGTGAATCTTTGTTGGTAAAATTCTATTTCTAAAGTGAACAGGTAGCGACCACGAGGTATTGTCACGACCGTGAATTGAGTTTTCTTCAGAAATCTCCTTGTAACTTCATCGATCTTCGACAGCTTCGATCCTAAGCCAAATCTTTAAGTTCCACGCATCTTTTTGCACCTTTTTCACTCTTTTTTCATAGAATTCCACTTTAGCTCATTTTACTCCCAAGATTTACCTAGTATCTACATTTG
>CATIWQ010212057.1:0-46364 GCA_949673415.1 Euphorbia schlechtendalii
ATCGCTAAAGTTGCAAAGAAGAATCATGAAGAAAAGCATAAGTCACAACCATGTCACGATCATGTTTCCTACTTGCGATTGGCCAAATCACGCTGGCAACTATCTGTCATGTTCGTGACTTATCATTCTTCACAAATAGTCAATTACCAACTTACATTCATGATCATGACTGTATGTCACGCTCACAAATCATGACGGGTTTTGATAATCTCTTTCCAACTTCCAACCGTCGGATAAGAACTATCAACCGCCATCAACTGTCAGGTGAAGAAACACCTTTTCGAGACAATGCAACCATGAAAAGGTGCCTATCCGTTAAAGATAAGGATGAAATCTTTCATCCAATCACATTGAAGATGATGAAACCCTTCACCAATGGACATGACTATTTGTTTGGATAAACGCAACCTCTCACACTCTATAAATAGAGGTTTAAATCAACCATTTTATGCAGAGTGTGTGATATGACATGTATGGTATGATACATGATAGATAGAGAGTGAAAATTATATAGATTTCACAAACTTCAAAGTATTAGAGAAAAATATATAAGTGATTCGATTCTTGTTTCAATCACTAGATTTCTCCACAAATTCGAGTGATTGTTGTATGAGTGTAATTGAAAAGCACTTATCAATAAAAGTTTCCATTCTTCAACATTCATTTGTTCAATATTCAGAAGGAATAGTATCCTAACGGAGGTTCTGTACGAGTCGAGACCGAATTCAAAGTAGAATCAGGAATTACTGGAATTGATGACTCCCATTAAAGAGTGGATACGGTTTGATCAACTTTAGCTTTCACTTGCATACCTTACAACTTTAATTTGTTTTCTACCTATACTTTCTAATTCAAACTTTATGATATGTCTATATATCATAACAAGTATTTCATCTTGCGTCACTTATATTAATGAAGTTATATGCTTTCAAGTTGACTTTAAGAGTAGTTTTGAGGTTAACAAGATTGTGTATAATCACTGGATCTGTGATTATAATGCTATTTAGTGAGCTAAAATTTTTGGAGTGATAACTTGCTAAATATGGCTATGTGAGAGTGAACCTTACTAAGCATAGTATTATTGTTGTCCAGGTTTTTACAAGTGTCATAATTTGTTTACCCTAGATTTAGAAAAGTCATTTCATGTGTTGCTCTATGATGAATTATAGGATATTTGGGCGTTTAGAACCGAGTTTGTTGAAGTTGTCTAGTGCATAAAACATTCTTGATTATTTTGCATATTTTACTCCACTATACTTGTTCTTAGGGAATATCTATATGCTTTGCATCTTCTCTAATCTATTCATGCATATGTCCATTTATTAGTCTACCATTCAAATCTTTCAACTTATTTTATTTTCTTTTGTTCCGTAACTCTAGTTGATCCTTAGAACCGAATTCCTTCCCTGTGGGATCGATATCTTTTAAAACTACATAACAACTATATACTTGTACTTACCATCATTTGTCTTTTTTATAAGCAGTACTAACAACAAATGTTCATATTTACAACTTTTATATTATCAGTAAAAAAGTAGAGAACAGTATCTCTCTAGGATTCTCAACTAACATTAGGACATGTAGAATATATGTCAAAATACTCAATCTATTAGAAGAGTCTATGCATGTAGATTTAGATGAAAATAATAAAATATATAGATGATCATTTGATGAAGATGAAGGAGTAACTTAGCAACAAAGCCCACTCAATATGCCACTCTATGTGCTGCCCAACCCAACATAAGAACCTAAGTTGAGGAAGTCAAAGAAGATGACAATCTTTCTATAAACTTCGATAAATGTGAAGATCAACCTCAACCTCTCAATAAACAAATGCAGAACCTCTAGTAGTAAATCCAAGTCTACTAAGAAAGATAAGAACTCATCGCAATCACCATCTCGAAATCATTGTTGATGATGTTCATAATCCAGTAATGACGCGAGGTCAGCTCAATAGGATGATGAGACAATCTAGCTTTTATCTCATTGATTAAATTCAAGAATTTAGAAGATGCAGAAGGAGATGATTATTGGATGATCACAATGCAAGAGGAGCTGGATTAGTTCAAGCACAATGATTTTTGGGATCTAGTTCTAAAGCCCAAAGGGAAGTTAATCATCGGCACCAAATGGTTTTCAAGAACAAGCTTGATGAAGGTGGCGTTGTTGTCAGGAACAAGACTAGACTTATTTCTTAAGGCTATAATCAATAGGAAGGCATTGATTATGATGAGACCTATACTCGTATAGCTCAGCTTTAAGAAATTCAAATCTTGTATGCTTTCGCATCCCATGTGAACTTCAAATTGATTCAAATGGATGTCAAAAGTGCATTCCTAAATGGATTCATTCAAGAGGAAGCATATGTTTGCCAGCCTACAATCTTTGAAGATTCGAAGAATCTTGAGCATGTTTTCAAATTGAAGAAAGCTCTCTAAGGATTGAACCAAGGTCCGAGAGCTTGGTATGAGAGGCTCTCCTAATCAGTATACACTATGAAAGAGGGGAAGTAGATACGACTCTATTTATCTGGCAAAGAAAAGAAGATGCTTTGCTAGTCCTAATCTATGTTGATGATATCATTTTTGGAGCAACTAATGAGAAGCCATGCAAAGAGTTCAACAAGCAAATCAAAAGTGATTTCAAAATGTCAATGATGGGAGAGCTCAACTTTTTCCTTAGACTTCAAATCAAGTAGAGTGAATATGAAATCTTCATCAGCCAAGGTAAGTGTGCCAAAGAAGTCATGAAGAAGTTTGATATGGAGAACACGAAGTCAATGTCCACTCCCATGGCCACATATACTATCTTAAGTAAGGATGAAGCTGGTAAGCAAGTAGATAGTAAGTTCTACAAAGGTATTATCAGATATCTTCTCTTTTTAACTACTAGTAGGACAGACATTCATTATGTTGTGTACTATTGCACACATTATCAAGCTGACCCTAGAGAATCTCACTTAGCAACTGCTAAGAGAATTCTCTAGTATTTGCAAGGTTCTCTTGATGCATGTCTATAGTATCCCAATAGCTTAGATTATGACCATGGGAGTGAGATTCTCACCTAGAGTATTCACAATGATGACTATGGTAGTGATAAGCTCGACAGGAAAAGAACCATAGGTGGATGCCATTTCCTTGGAGACTTCCTTGTCTCATGGTATAGCAAAAAGCTAACTTCTGTTGCGCTGAGTACATGGTAGCAGGAAGTTGTGCAGCATAACTACTATGGATTAAGAAATAATTAGAGGATTATGGTATAAAGTCAAAATGCCTTGAATTTATGTATGATAATAAAAGCATAATTAACCTATCAAGAATCAAGTTCAACATGGCAGGATGAAGCATGTCAATATAATACATAACTTTATAATGGATCATGCACTAAGGGGAGATGTCAAATTGGAGTATGTTTCTTCTAAGGAACAACGAGTTGACATATTTCCAAATTATTATCCAATGAGTAATTCAATGTTCTAAGATAGCTTATCGGAATGGCGAAACCCATATGAAGAAAAATAAAAAATGAGGTAACACATATTTAACACCATTTATATTTTGAAGTAACGCTATGAGATTAAGTTTCACGGTTAAAAATAAAAACACCCACATTATTCAATAGGTGTTTTTGAATTGGAACTGTCTAATGCTAAACTCACCATTTTTCTATGTCAGTTAATTAAGTGTTATTCTCAGCATTGATTTTAATCTTTTGTTTTGTGAATGCCACATATCACTACAAGTTGAAGAGGTCTATAAAAGCTGAAGGTTGATAATGAGAGAAGTTACTTGCATCTCTAAAATCTCAATCATTTCAACTATAAAAGAACCTTAAATCTCTTTTCTCTCAAATTCACTTTTCATCTGAAATGGTAAGAACCAAATCAACCTTCATCCTTTAGGGAAATTCTAAGAGAAGCATCTATGTGAATGCTGAAGGAAAGCAAGAGAGGATTACTTTCCCCACTGGGATAATATTCACTAAGGTGGAATGGGACTCAAACATGGATTTTAGCATTGTTTATGAAGTGGACTATGAAGGTTTGTTGAGAAACAGAATCATTCACAAGTTAATTAAGCAATAGAACCTGAGTTAGTTCCTGCAATTGGAAAGACTAGTCATTGTTGGTTTAATTAGAAGCATCTTCCAAAATCTTTATACTAGTCAAGGGTATATTGATATAATTTTGGTGGAAATCAAAGGAAACTCGCACTTCATCTGGTCAAGGCTATTATGAAGTATCCTCAATGTTCCATGTAAGGGAACTTAGCTCAAGAAGAATGGAGATGAGGCCACTATGGTAGTTCCTAAAGATTGGGAACTTCTAATCGATTATGGATCTGGCGTGATTGCACTATTTGGAATGAGTTGGGAAATAAGGCCTTGCTATGAGCTAGTATTGAACATACTACTACTAAAGATGGGATCTCTCACCAGTTGCTAAATTTTGAGAGGTTTGATCTTCCATATGGTAAAGATAAGTACTAAACTGGTCATTGATAATTCTTCATCATTAGACCAAAGTTACTATTGTCAACCATTATGGTTATCTAATCACAGCCTTGATGAAAGTGGTGAAGATGGATATCTCTTCTTTCGTTGGTGGATCGAGAGACACAGTTATCCCTATTAGACATAATGTGTGTTCAAGAGGCAATTAGGTCAATATTTCTTAATTAGTTATAATGTACAAGCAGTTTTAGATTATTATTATTAATGATAAAGGCATCATTGTTATTTAGGAGTGTTTGTTTAAATTATCTATCTCGTTGGTATCATATATATGTGTTATTATATATGTACATTAATAAAACAAAGTCTGTGACTACTTCATAATGTGAAAGTGCAAGGATATAGTAGTAGTTATGTGGTAGGAGAACTACTTACATGTGTTACTATGAATAGTCTAAATGTCCCTATTCATAGTTTCTTTAAGACTGGACATCAATGAAGCAAACAAACTAGCATGTTTAGGCTTACTCCTTGGATTGGATCCAAGAAACCGATCTCACGAGCTGAAGGTGGCACCTAGAGTTAACACACAAATATATTCGGATAATACATTGGAAATTGCTATAAGACAGTCACTCGAAAATAACTATATCCATGTGTTGGTATCATGTCTTATTGCAGTAGTAGTACAAGTATCCTAAAACCTGATATACTAGTTACCTTGTCTAGGAATTGCTATACTTTGGGTCATACTTATTCAAACCTTGGCAATCAAGATTATACAAGGTATAGTGATGATCACATATTGGTAAGCAGAGTAGTCAAGATGGGATCCATCACTCCTGATATCGTGATATAATTGGAGATGTACCTTAAGGCCTCTTGTTGGAGAGACACACTCATAACCCTCTGATCAGAGTATAAGATTAATAGAATGGGTTTCTAGTCTATCTAGATACATTATGGTGATAGGTGTTCTTCATGAATAAGTCTAATTTCAGGATATCTACAGCTATTACATGGGCTGACACTCAATCCAAGCTATATAAACTGGATGGTTCTTAACCTGATGGAAGGAGTGTATTGCATTGTTAACTATTGCAAAACCTAATCAAGTCACAAGCACATGACTTCCGAGTATTGGGGTATTATATGCCTTTCCTAGAAAGCCCATTTGATTATCTAGAGTTATCAAGTTCCATATTGGTCTGGAATGCTAAGCCTCAAGGTTCTTAGATGGAAAGCCAAGTTCAAATTAACCTCTAGCGGTTCTATACTTCGGGATCCTATGATGTCACACACTTTGGGTCTTTACCAGACTAAGTAAAAAACTTATAGACTAGGTCTATACCAAGAATATTGAGAATGTTGAAATCATTGGATAAAATATTTATTGGTTAGACCAAATAATAATCAAAAGAATTTAAAGGACTAAAGATAATTTTTGGGAAAACTGCATGGAGCGTAGCAAGGGATTTTCCCCGTTGCGAGTGGGCCCCATGAACACGTGTTGTTTGGAGTGGGGCTTGTGTGGCTACCCCACAAGCAAATTTTGCTTGTTGGCCACTAGCAACGAGCAATAGGCCCGCTAACAGCCTGCAAGCCTAGCTTGCTTAGTAAGGGAATCCCATTAGGGCTTACCTTGTGACTGTCACATAGCCCGCCCAAGTGAGCTATGAACATGGGTTAACCCACCCCATGGTTGGGATGCGATTTCTCCCATCCCACATTAGTTCCCCTCCCACTATAAAGAGTGGTCCCTTTCATCCCTTTCAAACCACTTCATCTCAGCCTTCCTTCTGAGTTTGACATCTTTTCTTCATGAGCTTTTTGCGAGATTCTCCATGAGTTTCTCCAACATTGTAAGAATTCTTTAGAAGGCTCTTTCTATTTTGAAGTGAGCCTTCTCAATTAATATTTTCAGGTTGGTCTTTGAGCAGTCTAGCAGCTGCTATCTACAATGGTTTCTTCCTTAATGGAGGCTTTGTTCTATAAAGATCCGTGTGGACCAATCATAGAGGCTATCCCAGGTTAGAGGCTAGTGCTATGAGAATATTGCTTTAAGGGAGCGCCACACCAAAGGAAGGCATGCATCAAGCGGTAATGCCATTAACTTAGATGCTAGGTTTCTTTTATAATTTTATGAACCTATATGCATCTATAAAACCTTTCAACTTAGATTATATCAATCATGACATGCTTAGGAGATCCATTAAGGTTAATTTTATGTTTTGAAATTTCACCTTGAAAGTTTGCATGTTCAATTATTATCTTAATGAACCAGTAGTGGTATCAGAGCCTGCCCTATGTTATGCATGAATGATCATATATTTTCTATGAATTAATTAAAGCATGATATGCATGACTTAGGTTTCAATTCTTGTTATAGAAAATTATGTGATAACTAGATTAAGGTTTTACTCAAACTTAGTCTAGGTGATTATCATATAAATTAGCAATCTTTTACCACACATGTAAATGTTTTAATTAAGGGTCATCCTGTATTTCACTCAATTAAAGAATGAAATCTTCGAATCATAGTTATCCGTGGTACAATGAATCGAAATGCCCGTGGTTATTTTGGCAAGGATTGGACTTGGCTACTCATTTACTTTAAGGGGCCCTCTCCTACCTAGAAATTTCCATCGGTATTAGGTTCAAGAGTACCCAAGGGACTTTTATGACTTAGTTGATTTCTAGTATAGGAATTGGATTCCGCACATGGTTTTATAAACATTGGTGCAACAACTTAAACATGCACCTTGTTGTTTTACATGCTATGTGCAATCTTGGCATAATGGAATGACGAAGTACCTGTCTTGAGCATGTTTCGTAAGAGTTAATAATTCCAAATAGCCTAGAATTATTATAATCATAATCATATTCATCGTATAAGACCTAGACTAGGGCGAGACCAGCGGTACCAATAAAATCCCTACAATAATATTAAGGCGATAGATTTTCTTCCAGTTATAATTCATGATACAAACATTATTAACAGATGTAAGGACATGTACAACATGCTTTCCTTGAACATGTGTTTGGTCTTGAGACTAGATGGGTATAATGCCTTAACCAAAATGGGTTATTTATCAATATCATTAAAAGCTAATGCCAGATTTGAGACTCATTTTAGGAGTCATACAATTGGGTAAGCACGTCTCGAGAAAGAGAATTTAAATGGATTAGCAATTGGATGAGATGCAAGTGGACGGGTTGTTTTGTTATGGCTTGGCTTGCTATAGCGAGGGTTATGATGAGTGGCTATGGATGCTACCTACTAAGGAAAATTGGTTGGACAAATTTCTCGAATTTAAATAGAAGGGGCTATTTGAAAATAGAAGGAATTATGTATTTAATTAAAGACCTTATATTGAATGCATGTACATATACTAATGTCTACACAAATTCTATCTTATATCTAGGTTGAATATGATCACTAATGAAATACTCACACTGACATCGGTCCTCTTGTTGATATAAAATATGATGTTTATAACTTCAATGAGTAGTTTGAGATAGTTAGAGGAGTTCTTCAAAACTACTACCTAGATTACTTTTTAACTGATCCAAGTCTCAAACATCCCGGCAAGAATGATTTTGCATGTGAGATGAATGATTATGAGGAGCACAAAGGAAACTATGAGTTTACTACAAAACTCATGTTAGACCACATGCTCCCAAAGTACACACGCATGTACAAAGGGTTGGACCTCGCAACCATAATTCATTGTGTAGGGATTGCGGAATAGTAGAAGGCTTGCAAAGAGGGAGATGAACCTAAGAGTTGGAAATGGAGCACGGGTTGCTTCAACAGCTGTAGGGACATATAACCTTCATTTGTCTAGTGGCCTAGTTTTAGTTTTGAACAATTTATATTCCTTCTGTCACTAGTGCCTTGGATATAATACATTCAGATGTATCTAATGAGTGTTAATACATACGATGATTTTGTCAACTTTATAACCTTTATCGATGATTACTCACAATATGGTTATTTGTACCTAATGAGGCACAAGTCTGAAAGTTTTGAGAAATTCAAAGAGTTCAAAACTAATGTAGAGAAACAGCTTGGGAAAAGTATCAAGACCCTTCGATCTCATCGAGGTGGTGAATACTTAAGCTAAGAGTTTCAGGATTATCTAAGAGATAATGGTATTTTATCCTAGTGGAAACCTCCTTATACACCCTAACATAATGGAGTGTTAGAAAGGAGGAATCAAACCCTACTCGATATGGTTCGGTCCATGATGAGGAAAGAAGAACTCAACAGATCCATTGGGGTTACGCAATTGAGAGTATAGTTTATATTCTAAATATATTGTCCTCTAAATTAGTTGACCAAACACCATACAAATTATGGTATGGTAAGAAACTAGCTCTTTTTCACTTGAGAGTTTGGGGAAGTCCTACTTACGTAAAGAGGATAAGTTCAGATAAGCTGGCTGCTAAGTCAGACAAGTATCTATTTGTAGGTTACCCTAAGGAGACTATGGGTTATACCTTTAATGATCCTAAGTAACAAAAAGTCCTTGTTTCTAGAAATGTTCCATTCCTTAAGAAGGAGCATATACTTGTGAAAGCTAGTGGGAGCAATCTTGAGTTAGGCACTAAAGAAGATCAAACAGACAATCAATTGATTGTTCCTACACATGTTACATAAGAAAGCATAAGCATGGAACAACCTATTATAACATCGACATTGCGTAGGTCAAGTCAGGATCTAATAGCTCCTGAGCGATACGGGTTTCTCATCACTGATGATAAACATCTCTTCCGTAAAGAAGATGATAAGCCTAGTACTTACAATGAGGCAATGGAATGTTCAGAGTCTGATAAATGATTTGCAGCCATGGGATCAGAGATACACTCCATGTACAAAAATCAAGTCTGAAGCTTGATTGATGCTCCAAGTGGGATTAAGCCTATAGGATGCAAGTGGGTTTTGAAGAAGAAAACTCACATAGATAGTAACATAATTACCTATAAAGCAAGCTGGTTGCAAAAGGTTAAAGAAAGCTTTGACTATTAGGACACTCCTTGCAATCCCCGCTCATTACGATTATGAGATTTGGTAGATGGATGTGAAAATTGCATTCCTTAGTGGGAATCTGGACAAGGATGTGTTTATGGCACAACCTGAGGATTTTACATCCAAGGATGGCTCGAAAGTATGCAAGTTCTAGAAGTCCATTTATGGACTTAAGCAAGCATCAAGGAGTTGGAATGTTAGGTTTGACGAGACAATCCGAGAAATTGGTTTTGTGTCAAATGCAAATTAGCCTTGTGTATATAAGAAGGCTAGTGGGAGTGCAATCATTTTCCTTGTATTATATGTCGATGACATGTTGCTAATCAGAAATGATGTTCCTTTTCTTCAAACAGGTAAGCCATGGTTGTCAAAGAAGTTCTCCATGGAAGACCTTGTAGAAGTAGCTTTTATACATGGTATAAAGATCTACTGAGATAGATCGTGAAGGCTGGTAGGTCTTACACAAAGTACATATAAAGATAAGGTTTTTGTTAGATTTAACCTTGAGCAGTTAAGAAAGGGTTATCTCCCAATGTTTCATGGAATTAACCTTTCTATATCTGAGTGTCAGAGAACACAAGAGGAGAGACTAATCATGAATAGAATACCCTATGCCTCAGCGATAGCATCTATCATGTATACTATGGTGTGCACTTTGCCTGACGTCTCACATGCGTTTAGCGTCACGAGAAAATTTCAATCTGACCTAGTTGAGAAGCACTGGATGGCCGTTAAAACTATCCTTAAATACTTACATAGGACTAAGGATATGTTTTTAGTATATGGAGAAGGTGATCTCTCTGTGAAGGGATACACTGACACGAGTTTTCAACCTGATAGAGATAATTACAAGCCCTTGTTAGGATATGTGTTTATGTTAAATAGAGGGGTAGTTGTTTGGAAGAGTTTCAAATAGGATACGATCGATTCAATCATAGAATTTGAGTATATAGATGCTGCAGAATTAGCTAAGCAAGTTGTCTAGCTTAAGGGATTTATTGGTGATCTCGATGTTGTGTCCAACATTGTAAATCCCATAGTGATCTATTGTAATAATAATAGGGCTATTGCTCAGTCAAAGGAACCTTGGTCTTGTCAGAGAAATGGACATGTACTTAGAAAATACCATCTCATTCAAGAGATAGTAGCTGGAAAAGATATAAACTTAGAATACATCCCAATAGATCAAAATCTAGCGTATGGGCTAACTAAGCCATTGACTTAGGTTAAACATGACCAGCATGTTAACGAGTATGAAATAAAGCACATGGGCAATTGACTCTAGTGCAATTGGGAGATTGTTAGACATCTTGTATGCCCTAGAGGCAATTATGGTGATATATCTTAATTAGTTATAATGTACAAATAGAATCTGATTATTATTAATAATAATTAAGGCACCTATCTTATTTATCAATGTTTTTTATTTATTTATGTATCTCGCTAGTATCATAGTCATGGACATATATATATATATATATATATATATATATATATATATGCTCATTGATAAGACAAAGTCCATGACTACTTCATAGCATAAATGGGAGCTATGTGGTATGAGAACTGCACATATGTGTTACTATGAATAGTCTAAATATGCATAGTTATAGTTTCATTAAGACTGGACATCAATGAAGTGGAAAGACTAGCATGTGTAGGATTAGATCCAAGCAGCCGATCTCACGAGCTGTAGGTGGTACCATGAGTTAACACATGAATATATTTGGGTAATACATTGGAGATTGTTATAAGATAGACACTCAGAAATAACTATATCTATATGTTGGTGTCATGTCTTATTACAGTAGTAGTACAAGTATCCTCAGACCTAAGATACTTGTTACCTTATATAGGAGTTGTTATACTTTGGGTCATACTTATTCATACACTGGTGATCAGGATGACATGGGTGACTACGGGGTATAGTGATGATCACATGTTGGTAAGTAGAGTAGTCAAGATGGGATCCATCGCCCCTGATATAGTGATATAATGGGAGATGTACCTTTGGGCCCTTATTGAAGGGACACACTCGTAAACCTCTAATTAGAGTATAAGATTGATAGAACGGGTTTTTATTCAATCTTGATACATTATTGTAAGTGGTTTTTTTCATGAACAAGTCTAATTCTAGGATAGCTACGGCTATACATTAGCTAACACTTAAACCGAGCTAAATAAATAGGATGATACTTAATTTGATGGAAGGAGTGTATTGTATTGGTTACTACTGCAAAACAAGACAAATTCACAAGCACATGATGTTTCAAGTATCAAGGGATTATATGCCTTTGGTAGGGAGACTATTTGATCATCTAGAGTTATCGGGTTCCATATCGGTTTGGAACATTGAGCCTAAAGGTTTGCGGATGGGAAGCCAAGTTTAGGTTAAACTCTAGCGGTTCTATACTTCGGGATCTTATGAGGTCACACACTTTAGGTCTTTACAGGACTAAGTAAAGATCTTATAGACTGGGTTTATCTCGAGAATGTTTGGTTGTCAAATTTGTTGGATGAAATCTTTAGAAGGCTCTTTCTATTTTGAAGTGATCCTTCTCAGTTTATATTTTCAGGTTGGTCTTTGAGAGGTCTAGCAGCTACTATCTACTAATGGGTTCTACCTCAATGAGGTTTTTGTTGGTGAAGGTCCGTGTAGATCAATCATCGAGGCTATCCTAGTTTGGAGGCTTGTGCTAACGGAGTTCTGCTGAATTGCTCTAAGGGAACGCCGCATTTGAAAGAAAGAGATAATGTTTTAAACTTATATGCTAGGTTTCTTTTATAATTTTTTATGAACCTAATGGCATCTATAGAACGTTTATACTTAGATTATATCAATCATGGCATGCTTAGGAGATCTTTTAGGTTAATTTTAAGTTTTGAACTTCCGCCTTGCAACATTGCATGTTCAATTACTATCTTTATTAACCTACAAAGAGGACATGGCTGACTCAGCCATCTTGGTGTTGATTAGAGAGTTAGCACAGAAGAAATTTACAACTCTCAAAACTGACGCTAAGTTGGATAGAGTAGTAAGCCTAGTGCTATTGTCTTGACGGTCTTGTCCATAAAGCAAAAGGCTAAGAAACAAGAGTTCGAGGAGCACTCAAGTATTCCTTCTTAGTCCATCTACTTTGAAGAGTTTGAAAAGATTCAAGGAAGCTTGTTTGCGATTCGCAACCATCAAGCAAAAGAAAGCGCTAAAAGCCTAGTGGAAAAGATGGCTTTGATCCTAATTGAACTCTGTAATTCTACGACTCAACTCAATGAAGCTATCCCTATGTCTATTGCTCTCGCTAACACGGTAGCAAGAAAGATAAAGGATAGTATTGATGATGCTGCTGTTAGACATGTGTATGCCCTAGAGGCAATTAGGGTGATACATCTTAATTAGTTATAATGTACAAATAGTTTCAGATTATTATTATTATTAATAATAAAGGCATCTTTGTTATTTATCAATGTTTGTTTATATTATATATCTAGTTGGTATCATATATATGTGTTATTATATATGTAATTGATAAGATAAAGTTTGTGACTATTTCATAGCGTGAATGTGCGAGGACATAGTGGGAGCTATGTGGTGTGAGAACTATACACATGTGTTACTATGAATAGTCTAAATATCCCTAGTCATAGTTTCATTGAGACTATACATCAATGAAGTGGATAGACTAGCATGTATAGGCTTACTCCTTGGATTATATCCAAGTATATTTCACGAGCTGAAGGTGTTACCTTGAGCTAACACATGAATGTATTCGGGTAATACATTGGAGACTGCAATAAGACATACACTCAGAAATAACTATATCCATGTGTTGGTGTCATGTCTTATTACAATAGTAGTACAAGTCTCCTTAGACCTAAGATACTAGTTACCTTGTATAGGGGTAGCTATACTTTGGGTCTTACTTATTCATACCTTGGTGATCAGGATGATACGGGTGATTATGGGTATAAAAATGATCACTCATTGGTAAGCTGAGTAGTCAAGATGGGATCCATCGCTCCTGATATAGTAATATAATGGGAGATGTTCCTTAAGGCCTCTTGTTGAAGAGACACACTCATAAACCTTTGATCAGAGTATAAGATTGATAGAATGAGTTTCTAGTCAATTTTGATAAATTATGGTGAGTGGTGTTCTTCGTGAACAAATCTAATTCAAAGATAGCTATGGCTATTACATGCGCTAACACTTAATCCGAGCTTAAAAAACTTGATGGTACTTAACCTGATGGAAGGAGTGTATTGTATTGGTTACTATGGGAGAACCCGATCAAGTCACAAGCACATGATGTTACGAGTATCGTGGGATCATATATCGTTGCTAGAAAGCCAATTAGATCATCTATAGTTATCAGGTTCCATATCAGCCTAGAACACTGAGCCTAAAGGTTCCCAAATGGGAAGCCAAGTTTAGGTTAGCCTCTAGTGGCTCTATACTATGAGATCCTTTGAGGTTACAGACTTTGGGTCTTTTCCCGAATAAGTAAAGAATTTATAGACTGGGTCTATGCTGAGAATATTAAGGATGTCAAAATTGTTTGATAAATTATTAATTGGTTGGACAAGATTAACAATTAAAAGGATTAAAAGGAAATTTTTAAAATAATTTCATGGAGTGTAGCAAGGGTTTTCCCGTTGCGAGTGGGCTTTGCGAACATGTGTTGTTCAAGAGTGGGGCCTGCGCAGCTACCCTGTGAGCAAAAATTGCTCGTAGGCCACTAGCGGGCATTAACACTGGGCTAGAGCGCGCTAGCTTACAGCAGGCCCATAAGTGCTGCCTCGGTAGTGCTTACACTAGCTCGCTAGCATCCTACAAGATGGGCTCGCGAGACAACCGCAAGGCTCAACTTGCGAGATAAGGCAAGCCCACAAGGACTTTCCTTGTGTGGCTACAACATAACCCGTGTATGCGAGCTATGGGCAGGTCAACCCGCGGATCCTAGGGATCCGCGTGGAAGACCCGCATGTGGCATAGGGTTTTCCCTATCCCACATTGAAAAAATGAGATCTTTCAGCTCCCCTTCTCCCTATATATAATTATCCCCATTCTCCTTTTCAAACTACTTGAGCTCAGCCTTCCTTCTAAGTTTGACATCTTTCCTTGTGAGCTTTTTGAGAGATCCTCCATGAGTTTCTCCAATGTCACAAGAATTCTTTAGAAGGATCTTTCTATTTTGAAGTAAGCATTCTCAGTTTATATTTTCGGGTTGGTCTTCGAGCGGTCTAGTAGCAGTTGTCTACCAATGGCTTCTTCCTCAATGAAGGTTTTTGTTGGTGAAGATCCATGTGGAGTAATCATAGAGGTTGTCCTAGATTGGAGGGTGCACTAAAGGAAAGCATGCATCAACTGTTAATGCCCTTAATTTAGATGCTAGTTTTCTTTTATAAGTTTTGTAAACCTATATGCATCTATGGAACGTTTCATCTTAGATTATATCAATCATGGAATGCTTTGGAGATCCTTTAGTGTTAATTTTAAGTTATGAAATTCCACCTTACAAGTTTCCATGTTCAATTACTATCTTAATTAACAAGCAATGGTATTAGAGCATACCTTATACTATGCATGATTGATAATAATATGTTAAAATTGATATTTTATATGAATTTATTAAGCATTCTATGCATGACTTAGGTTTCAATTCCTGTTATAGAAAATAAATTTATCTAAGTGCCCGTGGGTATTTTGGCAAGGATTGGACTTGGTTGCTTATTCACTTTAACAGGCCTCTACAACTTGTAAATCTCCATCAGTATTAGGTTCAAGTGCACTCAAGGGACTTTTATGACTTAGTTGAATTTTAGGATGGTAATTAGATTCCTCATATGGTTTTACAAATGTGGTTTAAGTTGTTAAATTAAAGCTTATAAACATAGGTGCAAGAACTAAAACATGGACCTTGTTTGTTTTGCATCCTATGTGGAGTCTTGGTATAATGGAATGATTATGATGTACCACTCTTGAGCATGTTTCCTTAGATTAATAACTCCAAATAACCTAGAATTATTATTATCATAATCAAATCCATCATATAAGACATAGACTAGGGCAAGACCAGCTACACCATTAAAATCCCTACAACAATATTAAAGCAATAAATTGGCTTCCCTTCATAAGTCGTGATACGAACCTCATTAACGGATGTAAGGACATGTACAACATGCTTTCCCTTAACATGTGTTTGGTCATGAGACTAGATGGGGTTAATGCCTTAACAAAAATGGGTTATTTGTACATGTCAGTGGAGCTAATGCTAAATATAGACATATTTGAGGAGTCGTATAATCTGGTACGCACGTCTGGAGAAAAAGAACTCAAATAGATTAGCAATTGCATGGGATGTAAATGGATGGGTTCCAACGATAGTTGTATTGTTATGGCTTGACCTGCTATAATGGGGGTCATGATGAATGACTATGGACGCTACCTATTAAGGAAAATTGGTTGAACCAGATTTCCCAAATTTAAATAGAAGGGGCTATTTGAATCTCTAGAAAATAGTAACTTCGCTGAGTTTATATCTTGTAAACTATGTAATACTAGGTTGAACTTGACTTTTCTTACTCTAAGCCGTAACTTAATTATTTACTCAGTAAACTAAGTTGTTTTGCTTTAAACAAGCTCAAGTAAACTTGATTAATTAAGAGTATACTTGTACTCAAATAATTTCACTATCCTAGACAGTTTGTTATTTTCAAAAAGTTTTAAGTATTATGATGTACTATTAACTTGGGTTCAACAATCTCCCTCAATTTGGAACAGATAACAAACTAGGTAGTAGAAGAGATTAATTGAATAAATATTTTAAAGATATTGGAATACATGATAGATGATGTAAGACTCCCATAGGGTGAGTGAACTACTTATTTAGTGTGGACTCCCCCATACTGAGTGAATTCTCTTCAGTCAGCTTAACTCCCCCATACTTAGAGGAATTTTATTTGATTTGGGACTTTGTCTTACTTCAGCTTTTCTTTGAGATTGGTCTTTGCATTTATTCCTACACCAATTTATAAGAAGAAATAGTAAACATACTACAACATATATAAAGTTAAGAAGCTCTTAACTTGATACACAGTTGCTTGTAACTTTCCATTGATAACAAAAACTTAGTCAGTAAAGAAAATGTGTTCTGAGCTAAATGACCATATTTTGAGCCCTATTACAAGTCTAGCTTATTCTACAGCTATCTATGAAATTGCGAAGAGCATGAGCTTCCTTTTGGAAAATTACTAGATTGATGATGTTAATGTTTTGATTGATGCTAAGGCTAAGATTGAGATTGAGGAAGATGTTGAGGCTTTTAAGGTAAAGAATGATGATATTGCAAAGCTGTCCTTGATGCGTCTTCTACTACTTTCTCCCCCTTTGTTAGCTGACCCTTCACAATATCTTCTAAGAACATATTAAAGGAGTTGGTTGTAGCTTGCAAGTCCTCTTTCTCAACAATGATCTTTAGAGAGATTTCTGATTCCAATTGTTCCTTTCCCTTGAGCGATAAGATATCCTAATCATTAAGTTCCTCTAGAAGCAGATGATGACACCAGGTGAGATAAGCAATTTGGTCGAATCCTTGACAAGCAAACTGTTGAAAGCATTGCAACAAACCTCTGAAGTTTGAAGCAGAAATAGCAATCTTCAACCTTATCTCCATGTTAATTATCCTTGGGAACAAGTTTTGCATTATTTTTGTAGTGAACTCAATGTCCCTTGAATCATACATCCTGGTGATGATCAACTGATCTATGTTCTTTTTCATATCATTGATCCTATCTTTGATGACATTAAGCTTCTTGTGCATGGAGAGGCCAGTGTCTTGGTCAAGTGACTTAGTTGGCTCCAAAAATAGCTTGCCCATAGCTTCAAAAAGAATCTTTTGTGCTTTCTTAACTTGATCATCGGTATTATCATTTATTACTTTACAGGCAGACTCAAATTTCTCATCCAGCGAATCAAGGTCTAGTGAGGGTTTATCAACCTTCTTCCCATTCTCCTCAACTATCTTGATAACCCAATCCACCTTCTTGTCATAATTAACCATCAACCTGGACATACTCTCCAACAACTTTACCATGCTGTGACCGATGTCATTTGTAACCTCAACTTCTTTAAATACATTATTGATCTTCTTATCTGTGCTCCTCTTTATTTTGGCTTATTCTTCTCCAAATTGATGACACTATGTAGCTTTACTTACCAAAGTGGTATTCAAACTACTTAGCTTATCAGCAGCAGCAGCATTAATACTACCCTTTATATTTTCTACTACCGTGTTAGCGAGAGAAGTAGACATGGGGATAAAAGTGATATTACACTAAGTTTAGCCACAAAATCAGACGGTCCAGTTAGAATCAAAGCCATCTTATTAATTAAGCTTTTAGCACTTTCTTTCACCAGATGGTTGCGAATAGCAAATAAGCTTCATTGAATCTTTTCAAACTCTTTAAAGTAAACTACCTCAAAGTGAATACTTGAGTGTTCATTAAACTTTGGTAGCTTAGCCTTTTTCTTTAAGGACAAGTCCGTCAATTCCTGAGTTAGTAGCACTTGGCTTACTACTCTATCCAACTGAGCATCAATTTTAAGAGTTGGGAATCTATTCCTTGCTAACTCTCTAATATGAGCCAAGATGGCTAAGTCAGCCATGTCATCTTGGAGTGGCTTGCTACTGAAGGGAGATACTTCATTGGCTATAAATTTTGCCTTAGTACCTTCCTCACTTACTTTTCCTTCTTGAATTCTTAGCTTCAAAAACTTCCCTAATCAAAGGGATTAGAGGGGTAGTGGATGGTTATGAAGAAAAGGTTGGTTCAGAGGTATTTTGTACATTTTGAGAAGAAGTGGTTGGTTTAATTTTTATAGGGGAATGAATTATGTCAGTTTGAGAGGAAGGAGGAGATGAGTAAGAATCTTGTGGTTGAAAAGGAGAAGAGGGAATTTAAAATAGGGAATTCACAGTCTCTTGAATTTGAGAATTTATTGAAGAGGAAGGAATTTGGGAATTTACAAGAATATGTATTTTAGGATTTATAGGTGAAGAGGGTTTATGACTTATATAAGAAATAGTGGAAGGATTTAAAGGTACTTGGGGTTGTCTATTTTACCCAAGGATGGGTTAGCCTCAGGTAACTCAGCTTTGGTAGGAAGGGACTCAAGCTGAGTGGGAATTGGGTGTGGGATCCTGGAACCAGGAAGAGTAGATTCTTCCTAATTGATTATTTCAACTTCTTCACCAGCATTCTAATCACTACTAACCACTTGAACATTCTTCTTTAAAGGGCGAGTGGTAGCAGATCGCTTGTGCTGGGTGCCTTTTGCCTTGGTGATAACATTTTCAACATGAGTGGCAACATCATGACTGATGGTTTCAAGGTTCTATTTGCCTTTCTTAGAGTTCCCTAGTCTCTCATCCTCTTCACTAACATCAAGCTTGCACTTCTACTGGCCAAAGTTTCTTCTGCCTCTCTAGTATCAACTTCTTCTTTAGCCTTGTGCTTCACCTCAACTTCCCTCTAAGTGGGAGTTTTAGCTTCATTGGCTTTCTTTGCCTGGATGGAGTCTAGTCAGGCGTATTTCTTACCCTTTGTTTTGCTGGGCTTTTTCTTGCCCTGGATGAACCAGCCCTTGGTTTTGGAGAGGAAGGTGAAGAGGTTGTAGAGATTTTCTCCAACTTCGCAGAAAGTGGAACATTATATTGGTGTCCTCACTACCTTCTTCAAAGTCCACCATGAAACATCTTCATCTTCCTTCAAAACATCCTTAGAGAACACAATTGGTGCTACGTTAACCTTTCTCTTTACATCTTGGGGCTTTGTATACCTCGTGTGAACGTGATTTTGGAGGAGCTTGCTGAAGTGCATCATAGTTAGAGTCTTCTTCAAAGGGATCATTATCTCCGCCGATCCATCAACGAATGATAAAATATCCATCCGTAGAGCCTTCATCAAGGTAGTGATCAAATAATAGTAATGGTAGACGGTAGTAACTTTGGTTAGATGATGAAGGATCATCATTGCCCAATTCAGTTTCTTACCTTCTACCATATGGTAGACCATGCATGTCTCGAAGTAAGTGCATCTTGAGAGAGAACCCGTCTTAGGTAGCAATAGCTTCACAACCGACTCATGGCAAGCTCTTGCTCCTCGACTCATCCCTGAAGTAGATATCTCCCCAGATCCATAATCTATAAGGAGTTCCCAATCCTCTTGGATAGCAAAAACTTCCTCATCCCCATTCTTCCTCAGTATGGTGCCCTTGCATAGCATGTTGAGAAGACTTCCCAGTAACCTGGAACAGATTAGGTGAGAGTTCTCCTCAATCTCCACCACAAGCACATCATTATACTACTGAATGGTGTACATATTCTCGTAGAAGCTTCTGATTAAGCCAATGATAGCTGGACCTTCCAACTGTAGAAATTGAATTAGATTCTACTTCTTGATGACTTTATGAAAAATCGTGTTCTTCAATAATCCCTCATACTCCACTTCGTACACTAGGCCAAAGTCAAGGTTTGATCCCCATTCAACCTTAATGAAGACTGTTCTAGTCAGGAAGATAATCTTCTCATGTTTTCTGTCAATGTGCATGTATATACTCCTCTAAGAAGGGCCTTGAAGAACAAAAGTTCTCTTTGTGATCGCTATTACACATGAAGAGGAATTAGAGGGAGGAGAGAAATTATGGCTCTTTTGTAGTTGAAATAATTGACATCTTAGAGTTTTAAGTGACCTTCTCTCTCCATAACGCTTCATCTTTTATAGACCTCTTCAACTTGGAGTGATACGTGGTGCTCGCAAAATGGAAAATTAAAATCAATGGTGAGATTAACAATGAATTAACCGATATAGTAAAATGGTGATTTTAGTAGCAGACGGTTCCAATTCAAAAATGTCCTTTGAATAAAGTGGGTTT
Organism: Euphorbia schlechtendalii; assembly: GCA_949673415.1. Lineage (NCBI taxonomy): Eukaryota > Viridiplantae > Streptophyta > Magnoliopsida > Malpighiales > Euphorbiaceae > Euphorbia > Euphorbia schlechtendalii. Next base: position 20,418 of record CATIWQ010212057.1, read on the forward strand.
TTGAGTTCCAACTGTGAAATAGAATCTCACAGCGTTACTTAAAAATATTGATGTTGTTAAATACTTGTTACCTCATTTAGCTGAGTTAGGACTTGATTTCCAACCCTTAGCCAAATTTCTTATTTTTTCTTCATAAGGGGTTTGCCATTCCAATAAGATGCCTTAGAATATTAAACTATTATGGCCAAATGTTCGGTGAATATGTCTACTAGTTATTCCTCAGAAGGAACATACTCCTGTTTGACATCTCCCCTTAGAAAATGATCCCTTATGAAGTTGTGTCTTATATTGACATGCTTCATCCTACCATGTTGAGCTAGATTCTTAGATAGGTCAATTACGCTTTTGTCATCACACATAAATTCAAGGCATTTTGACTTTATACCATAATCCTCCAATTGTTTCTCGATCCATAGTAGTTGTGCTACGCAACTTAGTACCACCATATACGCAGCTTCAGTCATACTCAGTGCAACAAAAGTTTGCTTCTTGCTATACCATGAGATAAGGAATTCTCCAAGGAAATGACATCCTCTTGTGGTGCTTTTCCTGTCAAGCTTGACTCTGTAATAGTCAGCATTTGTGAATCCTCTTAGAGTGAAATCTGAGATGTTGGGATACCATAGAACTACATCAAGAGGGCCTTGCAAATATTGGATAATTCTCTTTACAATTGCTAAGTGAGATTCTTTGGGGTTAGCTTGATAACGCGCGCAATAGAACACAACATATTGAATGTCTAGCTTACTAGTAGTTAAATAAAGAAGAGAACCAATAATACCTCTGTAGAACTTACTGTTTACCGGTTTACCAGCTTCATCCTTACTTAAGATAGTATCAGTGGGCATGGGAGTGGACATTAGCTTTGAATGCTCCATATCAAACTTCTTCAGAACTTCTTTGACATACTTTTCTTGGCTAATGAAGATTCCATCTTCACTCTACTTGATTTGAAGTCCAAGGAAAAAGTTGAGCTCTCCCACCATAGACATTTCGAATTCGCTATTCATTTTCTTATTGAACTCCTTAACAACTTCTCATCAGTCTTTCCAAAAATGATATCATCAACATAAATTTGGAATAACAACACATCTCCTTTTCTTCACCGGATAAACAAAGTCTTATCTTCTTTCCCTCTATCATAGCTGATCACAAGGTTTTGACTATACTAATTTAGAGGGCTTATATTCGGTGATGATGCCAAAAACCTTGTTCCCCACTTTTCTACCAATAAGATAAAAGTTCAAAATATGAACAGGTGTTGTAAATACAGCTTAGCTAAATAGAAAAATGGTGACCATTGCAAGTATACAGTTTCGATGTAGTTTTTAAAGATATCGATCCCATAGGGAAGGGATTCGATTCTAAAGACCAACTAGAGTTATGGGGTAAACGAAAATAGGAAATTTTGATTGGAGGGTTTGGAAGATAGATAGATGAATAGATAGATGTATGAACAGACTAGAGAAGACGTAAAATATATAGATATTCCCTAAGAACAAGTTTAACAGAAAAAAACATGCAAAATTATCTAGAATATTTCGTACACTAAATAACTTCAACAAATACGGTTCTAGACGCCCTAATATTCAATAATTCACTACAGTGCAACACATGAGATGACTTTTCTAAGTCTAGGGTAAACGAATTATGACACTTATAGGAACCTGGATAACAATATTACTATGCTTAGTACGGGTTGCTCCCACATAGCTATATTTAGCAAGTTACCATTCAAAAAATGTTGACTCACTAAACAGCATTATAATCATAGATCAAGTGATTATACACAATCTTTGTAACCCCGAAATCACTCTTAAAGTTAACTCAAAGCATATAACTTGATTAATATAAATGACGCAAGATGAAATACTCGTTATGACACATAGACATATCATAAATTTTGAAATAGAAAGTATAAGCAGAAAAAAAAGTAAAGTTGTAAGGTATGCAAGTGAAAGCTAAAGTTGATCAAACCATATCCACTCTTTAATGGGAGTGGTCAATTCCCGCAATTCCTGCATCTACTTTGAATTCAGTCTCGACTCGTACAAAACCTCCGCTAGGATGCTACTCTTTGTGAATATCAAATAAAAGAATGTTGAAGAATGAAAAATTTTATTGATAAGTGCTTTGCAATTACACTCATACAACAAACCCTCGAATTTGTGTAGAAATATAGTGATCCAAATAGGAATCGAATCACTTATACATTTTTCTCACTAAGACTATGAACATAGCGAAATCTAGATATTTTCACTCTCTATTTATACACGCATACTATCATTCAATGCCTTCTATTCATGCCAAAACACCATGCACGAAATTGATGTGATTTGAACCCTATTTATAGAGTGTGAAGGGTTGCGTCCATCCAAACGAAGAGTCGTATCCATTGAAGAAGAGTTGCATCTCTTCAATATGATTGGATGCAAAGATTCATCCTCATCCACAATGGAAAGGCACCTTTTCATGATTAGTTGACTTCTAAAAGGTGTCTTTTTGGTTGGCAGTTGATGGTGGTTGATCGTTGTTATCTAGCAATTGGTAGTTGATAAGAGATAACAAATAACTGTCACAAGTTGCGATCGCGAATTACATGTCACGATCGTGACTAATGGTTGACAACTTTATTTTTTGAAGAATAACAAGTCGAGACCACGAATGGGTGTCATGACCTTGAACAATGCTTTTTCTTCAAAATTCTTCTTGCAACTTTACCGATCTTAGACAACTTCGATCCTAAGCCAAATCCTTGTGTTCCACGCATCGTTTTCCACCTTTTTCACTCTTTTTACATAGAATTCCACTTTTGATCATTTTACTCCCAAGATTTACCCAGTTTCTGCATTTCCATAAAAAAATAATTACATACCACGTGAGATCTTTTACATGAAGTATAAAATGAAACAAAACCATATCGTTTTATGATTGCAAATGTCACGTAATAAGTGTAAATATACACTTATCACAACCCCACACTTAACTTTTGCCTTGTCCTCAAGGTAAACACAATAGAAGTGTATATAATTTTTCCTCAAGGTAAACACAATAGAAGTGTATATAATAGTAATTCAAGTTCGTTCCTTATTTGGCGAAAGACTATTGCAGTGAGTACCACATTCCCAAGTTGCATAAAATTCAAGTAAAAGTTCGAAATTTGCCCACAAATTAGTAATGTGCAATTTATATAGTTCAGACCTTTGCTCTTAATGGAGGGTCAATCGAATTACGTCTTCATATAAGTGTTATATGCTTACTCGAAAATTTCCTTCTCTCAAGTATAGTATAAAGTATAAAAGAAGCACACTTTGGAAAGTTTGATCTCAAAGCATTTTTGGGTAATCTAGGATGCCAAAACACTCTTAGTTGTTGCATTTTATGCTCCATACCACTATCCCCTTTTTTTAGTGGTTGCATTTTATGCTCCATACCACTTTCTCTCATTTTTTCTTTTAAGCATGTGCTTTTGAAGTACATATCATTTTTTGTGCTATGCTACTTCTACTTTTTTCACTCATTGAATGGTTGCAGTTTCTGCTCCGTACCATTCATCACCTTTTGTACAACTCATTAGTTATCCTCTCTTTCTTTTGATTTTTCACTCTTAATACCCTCATCCTTTATTTATCACTTTCAAAGTATTATAGCTATAGTTTCCCAACACTTCAGACACACTCAATACTTATAGGACGTATTAGAGAAATACATATAAAACTCATAGTAAGAACACTATTAGATGTTACTCCACTTAAAACTTATTAGTAGCATTAAACTAAAACTATATAACTTATACTAATTCATGTTGCATTGAAATATATATCGAAACTTACTTAGAATGTTGCTTTTGAATGATACTCACAACTCATCCTTGCCAATTGCTAAATGTTGTGCTAAAACCCTCACACTCTCCACGTGTGGTCATACTCGAAACACTTTGTTCGAAATATGAACTAACATCAAACTTGAAATACCTAACACTCACAATAACCTTGGAACATATGTTAGTATAGTATAGGTATGGATAAAGTATAAATAAAACAAAATCAAGAAAAATTTTCAAATTCTTTAATTATTTTAATTTATTTAAGTTTTTGGGATTTTTGGAATTTTACAATTGCCCCCCCCCCCCCACACTAAAGAACACAATGCCCTCATTTGTGAGAGATTTTCTTAAATTGAAAGTCTAAACTAATCACATATAAATGAAAAGAAAAGAAAATAAAATAAAAGAAAGAAATTGAACCCAGTTTAATCATCCGAAGTTGAATCTTGAGGACTTGGCGAGATATCCAAATTCTTCATTCTGAAGTATGTATTCAACTTGCAGTTCAAAGAAATGTTGGATTTTGTTAGTTAACGAAACATCTTGCTGTATGGAGGTTATGTCTAGGCATGCTTGGTCGACATCTTTAACGAACTTTCCTCTCCAAGTATCTTGTGTACTCCTGGAGGCTTGTCTTTATCAACTACTTCCTATTTGAACTTCTTCATTATCTTCATCATTTTGATTTTCTTGAGAAGTAGATCCTTTTGTCGGTCTCAACTTCCTTACCCTTACCCCATATGGTAAAAACATAAATTTTCCTTCGTCTTCTTTTACTAATCCTGCTCTCTTCATATATACTACTCCCATAAAGTTAAATTTTTCTCTTAGACTATATTGATATGGTAGTTGGTTCTTCGCCCCCAAAATAATTCCCCAAATTATATTTGCACCTCCAACTCTAGCCTTTTTATGTGTAGTCAGACTAGTGATGGATTCCAACATATACATCAAAAACTTTGGCCGTAATTGCAAACTGCTCACTCCAATATTACCAAGTCTTTCATCGACACCTTAGTAGTTTCGTGTCGGAAGAAAAGACTTTGAGAAATAAACTTGTGAAGGTAAAGAAGGCTACTACTCCGAATGTTTTTGTTGGACGAGTTTTTAACATTGTATGGATCCAATCCCATTAATTCAGTCCAAACATTCGTTACATCATAATCTTCTTCCTTATCAATCACTTCATAAGTTTCTCCTAAACTAAACCACTTAATCAAATCCATTAAAGTAAACTTATACTCCTCCCCTCCATTCCTGAATTTTCTCCTCAAAAAGTTCCCATCTTCCATAACAGTAACCAAAAATTCGAGGACTCATTCCTCGATAAAACAGAAATCACATTCTCACAAATTTCTCCAATCAAAATAGTGAAAAGTACTCTTCTACTTCCGCGTGAATCCTAGCATCAATAGAAAAAGTAAGATCTTAGAAAAGTGTACCTTGGAAATCAAAGTTCTTCATTCTCAAGTATCTTTCGACTTCTTCTTCACTATAAATTGGAAAGGGCATCCATACTTATTTTGTTGGTCGATCAATTTGTTCTTTCCTTTAGTTTTTGCAGATTTCTTGGGAGCTATTGAATTCAAGAAAGAAAGATTTGTGTTTGATTTTGAAAAATAGAGAAAACTTGTTTGCAAGAGATTGTATTTGTGTAAAAGAGTGATTGATTTGGGAAAAAAATTAGGAAAATAGATATATATTTAGGAAATTGGGTAATTATGGCTGTTTCAACAGATATATATGATTTATAACCATTAGAAATAGAGCCGTTACAGCAATAACTGCTATAAAATAACACCAGTTCACGATCGTGAAAGCCATTCGCGATCATAACTTTTTCCATACGAAAATAGAAAGTTTTGACAACTATATTCACGAGAGCGATATAAATCGTAGTCGTGATATGTTCAAAATCCAAAAAATTTTGTTCTTTTCTTTTATTTTTAAAACCATACTAACTTAAAATACACACATAAAAATATACTACTATATAATACTATATGTATATTTATAGATTGAAAAACATAAGAGATTTAGGGATCAATGGATTTTTCAACCCCGTGACTTCACATTTATGGATGAAATCTAACTTAACAACTTCTTGGATGCAAGCATCAATCAAGTCAAGTTTCATGCATATATCTTCATCCATTGGGTATTTATCAGCCTTATCCATGTTAAATTCAACAGTATCATCTCCTATCTGTAACTTAATTTTTCCTTTCGACACATCTATCAATGCTTTGCCAGTATGCATAAAAGGTCTTTCTAAGATTATAGGACATTTTTCATCATATGCAAAATCTAGCACAACAAAGTATGTTGGAAAAAAATTTATCCGCTTTAAATAGTACATCTTCAGTTATGCCATGAGGACGTTTAATAGATTGGTCAGCCAAGCAAGACCATATTTGTCCTTTTAACTTCATCATCAAGCTTCAACTCTTTGAATATCGATAAAGGCATAAGATTTATACTAGCCCCAAGATCACATAAACATTTTGAAAATGATATGTTTCCAAGTTTACACGGTATTGTGAAACTTCCGAATCTTTAAGTTTAGTGGGCATTATAGCAGTTATTATTTTGCTACAATCTTCAGTTAAAGATACTTTCGATATTCCTTCTAAACTACTCTTACGAGATAAAAGTTCTTTAATAAACTTACTGTAGTTAGGAATTTGTATAATGGCTTCAAAAAAAGAAAGATTGATTTCCAGACCTTTAAGTTTGTTGATGAACTTGATGAATTACTTATCCTCATTCTTCTTCTTCATTCTTTGTGGAAATGGTGGTTGAAGAGGATTAACCTTTCCAGATTTAGGTTGTTCATCCACTCCTGCTTTATCATTTGGTTTACTCAGATAATCATCCAGCACTTCAACAACATCATTAGTAAGCATATCCGAAGGATTTGGTTTATCTAGCAATTTACCACTACAAAGGGCTATAGCATGAACATTTTCCGTAGGATTTCCTTTTATGTTACTAGGTAAATGGCCTTTTCCTCTAGAATGAATAGCACTCGCTAAGTGACCAACTTGTATCTCCAAATTATGAATGGAAGATGATTGATTTTTAAACATTTGATCCATCTTATTCTCTAACGTTTTGTAACATTCTTCAGACTTTGATTGCTTATTAAAAACTCCTTCCAGAAATTTGTCTATTTTACTTGTTAATTGCCCTATTCTATTAGTATTTTGATAATTCTTTTGTTGATTATCATAATACATCTAATTAGAACCCCTATTATTATTACCATAAGAATTTCTTTGACTTTGAACATAACTTAATTGATCCCCTACACATGGGTTAAAGTGACACTCAAAAGCAGTGTGTCTAATTTGACCACAATTCTCACATGTCAAAGGGTTACTCTTATTTATATGCATATTATCTATCATATGAGATAATGCATATATTTGTGCTTGTATAATAGAAATAGGGTATAATTTGTTGACCTTTTTAACTAAACTAGAAGATATAGATGCAGCATGCGAATGAGTAGGAGTAGTAGTACTTACTTTTGCTCTCTCCACTAGTCACATACTATTGTTATTCGCCATATCTTCCAAAAGATCACATGCTTCTTGACTAGTTTTCTTCATAAGAGATCTCGTAGCCATAGCATAAATCGCTCCTCTTGTTGCATGATTTATTCCATTGTAGAAAGTTCACAGAATCACACTCTGGGGTAAACAATGACGAGGACAAACTCTCTGAAGTTCCTTATAACGTTCCCAGGCTTCGTACAAGGATTCACTGTCCTTTTGGGTAAAAGAAGTGATTTCTTTAATGAGTCTTGAGGTTTTGGCTAAGGGGAAATATTTAGTTAGAAAGGCTTGGGCTAATTGATTCCAAGTGGTGATTGAATTTGAGGGTAATGAATTCAAGCAAACTTTCACTTTATCACGGAGCATAAATGGGAATAAGCGAAGTTTAACTACTTCATCAGGAACATTGTACATTTCAAAAGTATCACGGACTTCTAGAAAGTTTGTAATGTGAGCATTTGGATTTTCATTGGGTAGACAATAATATTGCAAATTATTGCTGATCATTTGAAGTAATGCTGGATTGATTTCAAACTGATTTGCATTAATGGGTGGTTTAGCAATCCCCTGATTGTTACTATTGATGGTCGGAACGATATAATCCATGAGCCTTGGTTGAGGTTGATCGGCATTTTGTTCTTCTTCAGCCATCCTTCTTCTTTGTCTCTTATTTCTTCGTTTCCTTGTCCTACCAAATCATTCTATTTTTTATTCGAAAGATGCCAAACTCTCTCCCGAACTACACGTACTTGACATCCACACGCTAGAAAGAAAACTAAATGAATAAGCAAGAAAAATATGTTAATAACAAATATAAATATTAAAAAACTTAAAACAAAATTAGAAATAAATAATATATTTTTTTTATTATTTTTATATATAGATATAATTGCCCGTTCTCCAGCAATTTAAGCTTTAGAATGCACTTGCCTTCCCCAGCAACGATGCCAAAAACTTGATCACAAAATTTTGACTATACTAATTTAGAGGGCTTATATTCGATGATGATGCCAAAAACCTTATTAACCACTTTCCTACCATTAAGATAAAAGTTCAAAATACGAATAGGTGTTGTCAATACCGCTTATCTAAATTTAAAAATGGTGACCACTGCAAGTATACAGTTTCGATGTAGTTTTAAAAGATGTCGATCCCACAGTGAAGGGATTTGGTTCTAAAGACCAACTAGAGTTACGGGGTAAACGAAAATAGGTAATTTTGATTGGAGGTTTTGGATGATAGACAGATGAATAGATAGATGTATGCACAGACTAGAGAAGATGTAAAATATATAAATATTCCCTAAGAACAAGTTTAACAGAGAAAAACATTCAAAATTATCAAGAATATTTCGTACACTAAATAACTTCAACAAATACGATTCTAGATGCCCTAATATTCAATAATTCACCGCAGAGCAACACATGAGATGACTTTTCTAACTCTAGGGTTAATGAATTATGACACTTATAGGAACCTGGATAACAATATTACTATGCTTAGTACGGGTCGCTTTCACATAGCCATATTTAGCAAGTTACCATTCAAAAAATGTTGGCTCACTAAACTGCGTTATTGATCTTAGGTTTTGACTTTAGTAATTTAGAGGGCTTATATTCGATGATGAAGCCAAAAAACTTGTTACCCACTTCTCTACCGATAAGATAAAATTTCAAAATACAAACAGGTATTGTCAATACCGCTTATCTAAATAGAAAAATGGTGACCACTGCAAGTATACAGTTTCGATGTAGTTTTAAAAGATATCAATCCCATAGGGAAGGGATTCGATTCTAAAGACCAACAAGAGTTATGGGGTAAATGAAAATAGGTAATTTTGATTGGAGGGTTTTGATGATAGATAGATGAATAGATAGATGTATGAATAGACTAGAGAAGATGTAAAATATATAGATATTCCCTAAGAAGAAGTTTAGTAGAGAAAAACATGCAAAATCATCAAGAAGATTTTGTATACTAAATAACTTCAACAGATAAGGTTCTAGACACCCTAATATTAAATAATTCACCGCAAAGCAACACATGGGATGACTTTTCTAAGTCTAGGTTAAACAAATTATGACACTTATAAGAACCTGGATAACAATATTACTATGCTTAGTACAGGTCGCTCTCATATAGCCATATTTAGCAAGTTAACATTCCAAAAATGTTGGCTCACTAAACAGTGTTATAACCACAGATCTTGTGATTATACTCAATCTTATTAACCCTGAAATCACTCTTAAAGTTAACTCAGAGCATATAACTTTATTAATATAAATGATGCAAGACGAAATACTAGTTATGACACATAGACATATCATAAACTTCGAAATAGAAAGTATAAGTAGAAAACAAAGTAAAGTTGTAAGGTATGCAAGTGAAAGCTAAGTTGATCAAACCGTATCCACTCTTTAATGGGAGTCGTCAATTCCCGCAATTCCTGCGTCTACTTTTAATTCTTCCTCGACTCATACAGAACCTCCATTAGGATGCTATTCTTTGTGAAGTTCGAATAAAAGAATGTTAAAAAATGAAAAGTTTTATAGATAAATGCTTTGCAATTACAATCATAAAGCAAATGCTCGAATTTGTGTAGAAATATAGTGATCGAAATAGGAATCTAATCACTTATACATTTTTCTCGCTTAGACTTTGAATGTAGAGAAATCTAGATATTTTCACTCTCATCTATACACGTGTAATATCATTTAATGCTATTCATGCCAAAACACCATATGTCATCAAATTGATTGGTCATGAACCCTATTTATAGAATGTGAAGTGTTGCGTCTGTCCAAATGAAGAATCATGTCCATTGGCGAAGAGTTGTATCACTTCAATATGATTGGATGCAAAGATTCATCCTCATCCACAATGAAAAGGCACATTTTTCATGATTATTTAACTTCCAAAAGGTGTCTTTTCGGCTGGTAGTTGATGGTGGTTGATCGTTGTTATCTAGCGGTTGGTAGTTGATAAGAGATAAAAAATAACAGTCACAAGTAGTGACCGTGAATTACATGTCACGATCGTGACTAATGGTTGACAACTTTCTATTTTGAAGAATAACAAGTCACGATCGCGAATGGGTGTCACGACCGTGAATTGCCAATTTCTTCAAAATTCTTCTTTCAACTTTACCGATATTCGACAACTTCGATCCTAAGCCAAATCCTTGTGTTCCATGCATCTTTTTGCACATTTTTAACTCTTTTTACATAGAATTCCATTTTTGATCATTTTACTCCCAAGATTTACCTAGTTTCTACATTTGCAACAAAAACAACTTCATACCACGTGAAATCTTTTAAATGAAGTATAAAATGAAACAAAACCATATAATTTTATGATTGAAAATGTCATGATAATAAGTGTAAATATACACTTATCACACCCTCACACTTAAATTTTGCCTTGTACTCAAGGTAAACACAACAGAAGTGTATATAATAGTATTCAAGTTTGTACCTCATTTGGAGAAGGACTATTGTAGTGATTGCCACATTCCCACGTTGCATAAAATTCAAGTAAAAGTTTGAAATTTCCCACAAATTAGTAATGTGCAATTTATATAGTTTAGTTGTATACCTTTGCTCTTAATGGAGGGTCAATCAAATTGTGTCTTCATATAAGCGTTAGATGCTTACTCAAAAATATCCTTCCCTCAAGTATAGTATAAAGTATAAAGGACAAAGGGAACATACTTTGGAAAGTTTGATCTCAAGGCATTTTTAAGTAACTTAGGATGCTAAAAACACTTTTAGTGTTTGCATTTTATGCTCCATACCACTCTTCCCGTTTTTAGTGGTTGCATTTTATGCTCCGTGCCACTTTCTCTCATTTTTTTTCTTTTAAGCATATGTTTTTTAAGTACTGATTTGTACTTTGCACCCATTTTTCATGCTATGCTACTTTTCTTTTTTCACTCATTGAATGGTTGCAATTTTTGCTCCTCACCTTTTGGATAACTCATTAGTTATCCTCTCTTTCTTTTGATTTTTTTTCTCTTACTACTCTCATCCTTTATTGATCACTTTCAAAGCATTATGGCTATAGTTTCCCAATACTTTAGACACACTCAATACTTATACGACGTATTCGAGAAATGCATATAAAACTCATAGTAAGAACACTACTAGATATTACTCCACTTAAAAATTATCGGTAACATTAAACTAAAACTATATAACTTATACTAATTCATGTTGCATTGAAATATATATCGAAACTTACTTGGAATGTTGCTTCTATTACTCACAACTCATCCTTGTTGAATGCTAAATGTTGGGCTAAAACGCTCACTCTCTCAACGTGTGGTCATACTCGAAACACTTTGTTCGAAGACGCACTAACATCAAACTTGAAATACCTAACATTCATAATAACCTTGGAACATAAGTTAGTATAGTATAGGTATGGATAGTGTATAAACAACACAAAATCAAGAAAAATTTTCAAATTCCTCAATTTTTTGGATTTTTGGGATTTTACAATTATCCCCCCATGCTAAAGAACACAATGTCCTCATTGTGGAAGACTTTAAAATTGAAAATCTAAAAACAAACAACTAGTCTAAAAATATGAAAAAAAAGAAAAGTAAAGAAAAGAGTAAACCCATTCTATTGAGTAGGAGAATCCGGGGGACAAGGAGTAAATTGACAATTTTATTTTCTAAAGAAGGATAGTAATTTCTAAAGCATCAATTTATTACTTTTCTTTAGAATTTTCATGTCTTTCTTCATTACTCCAAGTTTCGCTTGGCAATTATCCAATTTTTGTTGCATGCTCACCTTCCAATCTTCCGGAGCTTCATCATCATCTTCTTCATCTTCTTCTTTGATCATCGCCCTTTTCATGACAACATCTAGTGGTAGGATTAGATGGACTAATGAAAGAATCTTCATGAGTCTAGGTTAGCTTCTTGGTGCGGTTGGTGTAGGAGTAGAAGGAATATACACCATCATTCTCTTGAAGAATTCTGGTGTTCTTCAAGTAATTCCCATCCATATAATGAAAGTACTCACCCATTCTTTAGACATAGGAGAGTTCGTTTCGTGCACCCATGATGATTGCGGTCATAATTTCGGCCGCTCCAATCTTGTTTCTCATGCTCGTAGAATTCTTCTTCATCATGTCCCTATTAATATCCATGATTTCCTCTTTTTGCTTCATCAAAGTACAAGAAAGAACAAAAAAATCTTTCTTTTGAACTTTGGTATTCTCTACTCGACAAAATACCGAAGTGGAAAGATATTTGTGGAGTAAAAGAATGCCCTCATCCTTATTAAGTTTATTGGGAGAATTTTTGGGATCAAAAACTCTCTTACTCGTTAGATCTGCCCAAACTGGATTTGGTTGAAAAGAATCCATCATTCTTGATGAATTTTCAATTTTGAACCCGAACCAAGAACTCATCATCTCTCTTGTAATGGTGTAATTTGTTCCTTGGTTACAAAATTGAATCGCCCTCTTCTTCTTATCCTCAAAATTGAATTATACTAGACATTCTAAAATCCAATCGCAATTTTGTGGAAATCTCATCCCCATAAATTGGCTTAAACCCAAATCAACAAGATACATCTCCATTTATTCATGGAGGCCTAAAGTTTCTAAGAATACCATATCAAGAAAGATCATACCATTGATTTCCAACTTATTCAAAACTTGGAATCTCTTCCCTTCTTCACGTGATCGAATCGAAAAAGGACAACCATATTCTTGTTTGTAATTCGGGACTTCCCTTTTATTTGCGGCTACATTGATACAAGGCATATTGGTTTTTGAAGTGAGGTTTGAAAAAGAGGTCTTTTGAATGTAGAAGAATAGAGAATCAAAACATTTGTAAGCTTTTGTAGAAGTTGTGCAGTTAAGGGTTTAACTTAGACCTATTTATAGAGTTCTAAAAGGCCTCTAATTAGCTAAAATAGTCAATATAGCCATTTATTGATTAAACTAGCCATTATTGGTAGTTTCGAAAATCTATCATGTGTTAAATCATGATCTTTAATGGTAATATTCTGCCAATGTCATGATCGTGAAAGCCTGCCGTGATCGTGACTTTCCTCATGATAGAAATAGAAAGTTTTACTGCATAATGTCACGGGTACGATCTATAGTTGCGGTCACGAATTTCTACAATTCTTCTATCTTTTCAATTTTTTAGACTTAATCCTAGAAAAACTTAGAAAAACAAATAAACATGTTAAATATAAATAATAAATATTTACTACCTATAAATACAATAATTTATGGTGAAGATAGTAATTGAACATCAACGTCTTGTTGTTCAAATTTATTTTTGACATAAGGTTTACATAGTTGGCCATTGGCTCTAAATATTTCTCCACTTTTGGCTTTCAATTCCAATGCTCCATTGTCAAACACTTGAATAACTTCATAGAGTCCCTTCCAACGAGATTTGAGTTTTCCAGGGAATAAGCGAAGCCTGGAAATATATAATAGAACTTATCTCTGACCTTAAACTTCTTTTTCCGTAGTTTTGCATCGTGCCGTTGTTTTGTCTTATCTTTATAGATCTTTCCATTTTCATACGATGACAAACGTAGTTCTTCTAATGCTTTTAAATCCAACCTTCTTCTTTCACCGGCTTTGTGTAAATCCATATTTAAATTCTTCAAAGCCCATAAAGCCTTATGCTCTAATTCTACTGGTAAATGACAAGCCTTTTCATAAACCAACTTATAGGGTGTCATACCAATAGGTGTCTTAAAAGCTGTTCTGTAAGCCCATAATGCATCATGTAACTTAGTAGATCAATCATTGTTAGAATTCAAGACAGTCATTTCAAGAATCTACTTAATTTCTCGATTTGAGATTTCTACTTGACCACCAGTTTGAGGGTGATATGGGGTAGCAACCTTATGATGTACTCCATACTTATGCATCAATCTTTCAAAAGTTTTATTGATTAAATGCAAACCTCCATCGCTAATTGTGGTCCTAGGAACTCCAAATCTACTAAATAATTACTAAAGAAACTTAGCAACTACTCTAGCATCATTCTCACTATATGCGCTAGCTTCAACCAATTTGAAACATAATCAACTGCAACCAGAATGTAATTATTACCATTAGAGGTTGGAAATGGTCCCATGAAATCTATACCCCAAACATATAAAAGCTCCACTTCTAAGATGTTTTTCAATGGCATTTCATCTCTTTATCTTATATTTCCTGTTCTCTGACAATTATCACAATTCTAAACAAAATCTCTAGAATCTTTGAACAATGTTGGCCAATAAAACCCACTCTCTAGAACTTTAGTAGCGGTCTTTGCTGGTCCTAAATGTCCTCCATATATGCTATCATGGCAATGACTTAAAACTGAAGAAAACTTAGTATAATCTATACTTTTTTTTGAATAATTTCATCAGCACATACCTTAAAGAAATAAGGTTCACCCACATAAATGATCTAATATCTTTAAGAAATTTCTCCTTACCATTAGAATCTAAATAAGAGGGTAAAGTATGCGTAACTAAATAATTTGCAAAGTCGGCATACCATGGACTAACAGCATGTTTAAAAGACATAAGATTTTCATTTGGGAAGAGGTCATTAATATCCCCAGTTTCACCTATAGGTCCCTTATCATCTTCTAAACAAGATAAATGATCAGCTATGGTATTCTCACTTCCCTTTTTATCCCTTATTTCTAAGTCAAATTCTTGTAAAAGAAGGATCCACCTAATTAATCTAGGTTTGGCATCTTTCTTAGTAAACAAATATCTCAAAGCAGCATGATCTGTATAAACTATTACTTTAGACCCAATCAAATATGATCTAAACTTATCACATGCATATACGACTACTAACATCTCTTTTTCTGTGGTGGTGTAATTGAATTGTGTAGAAGACAAAGGGTGACTCGCATAATAAATTACATGCAAATTCTTTTCATACCTTTGACCTAATGCACAACCAATAGCAACATCACTAGCATCATACATCAGTTCAAATGGTAGAGACCAATTTGGTTTCACAATTATGGGTGTCGAAACTAATACTTTTTTTAAAATGTTGAAGGCTTTTAAACAATCATCAGAGAAATTGAACTTCACATCTTTAACTAATAAATTAGTTAAAGGTTTAGCTATCACCGAAAAACCTTAATAAACCTTCTATAAAATCCAGCATGGCCTAGAAATGATCTTATTCCCTTAACATTTATGGGAGGAGGTAATTTCTCAATGATCTCTGTTTTTGCTATATCTACATAAATTCCCTTCTTATCTATCTTATAACCTAAAAATATACCTTCATTAACCATAAAATGACATTTCTCCCAATTGAATACCAAATTAGTGTCCTCACATCTAGCAAGTACTTTATCCAAATTTTCTAGACATTTTTCAAAAAAATCTCCATATACAAAGAAATCATCCATGAAAACTTCCATAATATCCTCAACATACTTACTAAAAATAGCATAAACACATCTTTGAAAAGTAGCCGTAGCATTGCACAACCCAAAAGGCATTCTTCTATAAGCAAATGTATCAAATGGACATGTAAAAGTGGTTTTATCTTGGTCATCTGGCTTAATATGAATTTGAAAATATCCAGAGAACCCATCAAGAAAGTAGTAAAATGAATGACCTGATATCCTTTCTAACATTTGATCTATAAATGGTAAAGGGAAATGGTCTTTCCTAGTGGCTGCATTTAATTTTCTATAATCTATGCAAACTCTCCATCCAGTTGTTGTCCTAGTAGGAACTAACTTACCCTTTTCATTCTAAACTATAGTAATAGCTCCCTTTTTTGGAACACATTAAATAAGGCTGACCCATTCACTATCTGAAATTGGATAGATAATTCCTGCATCTAGCAACTAATAATCTCCTTTTTAACAACTTCCATCATGTGAGGATTTAATCTTCTTTGCCTTTCTATTTTGGGTTTGCTATCATTTTCCAAATTTATGGAGTGCATTACTATATTAGGGCCAATCCCTCTAATATCAGAAATTTGCTAACCAATACTCCTAATTCTACCCTTTATTGTCTCCAATAACGCTTCTTCCTTCAGTCCAGGTAACTTACTAGAAATTATAATGGGTAGGGTACTGTCGCTCTCACACGGCCATATTTAACAAGTTACCACTCCAAAAATGTTGGCTCACTAAATAGTGTTATAACCATAGATTCAGTGACTATACATAATATTGTTAACCCCGAAATAACTCTTAAAGTTAACTTGAAAGCACATAACTTGATTAATATAAATGACGTAACATTAAATAGTCGTTATGACACATAGACTTATCATAAACTTCGAAATAGAAAGTATATGCAGAAAAAAAGTAATGTTGTAAGGTATGCAAGTGAAAGCTAAAGTTGATCAAACCATATCCACTCTTTAATGGGAGTCATCAATTCCTGCAATTCTTGCGTCTACTTTTAATTTGGTCTTAACTCGTACAAAACCTTGGTAGGATGCTATTCTTTGTGAATTTCATATAAAAGAATGTTAAAGAATGAAAACTTTTATTGATAAGTGCTTTGCAATTTCACTCATACAACAAACGCTCAAATTTGTGTAGAAATATAGAGATCGAAATAGGAATCGAATCACTTGTACATTTTTCTCGCTAAGACTTTGAACGTAGAAAAATCTAGATATTTTCACTCTCTATCTATACATGCATAGTATCATTCAATGCCTTCTATATAATTAGATGCAAAGATTCATCCTCATGCATAGTGGAAAGGCACCTTTTCATGATTGGTTGACTTCCAAAAGTTATCTTTTTGGTTGGTAGTTGATGGCGGTTGATCGTTTTTATCTGGTAGTTGGTAGTTGATAAGAGATAACAAATAACTATCACAAGTCGTGACCATGAATTACATGTCGCGATCATCAATAATGGTTGATAACTTTCTATTTTGAAGAATAACAAATCACGACCGCGAATGGGTGTCACGATCGTGAATTGCGATTTTCTTAAAAATTCTTCTTGTAACTTTACCTATCTTCGACAGCTTCGATCCTAAGCCAAATCCTTGTGTTCCACGCATCCTTTTGCACCTTTTTCACTCTTTTTACGTAGACTTCAACTTTTGATCATTTCACTGACAAGATTTACTTATTTTCTGCATTTGCATTAGAAACAACTACATACCACGTGAAATCTTTTATATGAAGTATAAAATGAAACAAAATCATATCGTTTTATGATTGAAAATGTCATGATAATATGTGTAAATATACACTTATCAGCTATAATCATAGATCCAATGATTATACACAATAATGTTAACCCCGAAATCACTCTTAAAGTTAACTTGAAAGCATCTAACCTAATTTATATAAATGAAGCAAGATGAAATACTCATTGTGACACATAGACATATCATAAATTTTGAAATAAAATGTATAAGCAGAAAATAAAGTAAATTTTTAAGGTATGCAAGTGGAAGCTAAAGTTGATCAAACCGTATCCACTCTTTAATGGCTGTCATCAATTCCCGCAATCCCCACGTCTACTTTGAATTCGATCTTGACTCATACAGAAACTCCACTAGGATGCTATTCTTTGTGAATATCGAATCAAAGAATGTTGAAGAATGAAAACTTTTATTGATAAGTGCTTTGCAATTACACTCATATAACAAAAGCTTGAATTTGTGTAGAAATATAGTGATCGAAATAGGAATCGAATCACCTATACATTTTTCTCGCTAAGACTTTGAACATAGTGAAATCTAGATATTTTCACTCTCTATCTATACTTGCATACTATCATTCAATGCCTTCGATTCATGCTAAAACACCATGCACAAAATTAGTGTGATTTGAACCCTATTTACAAAGTGTGAAGGGTTGCATCTTTCCAAATGAAGAGTTGTGTCCATTGGCGAAGAGTTGCATCACTTCAATATGATTGGATGCAAAGATTCATCCTCATCCACAATGGAAAGGCATATTTTCATGGTTGGTTGACTTCCAAAAGGTGTCTTTTCGATTGTTTGTTGATGGTGGTTGATCATTGTTATCTTGCGGTTGGTTGTTGATAAGAGATAACAAATAACCATCACAAGTCACGATCGTGAATTACATGTCGCGATCGTGACTAATGGTTGACAACTTTCTATTTTGAAGAATAACAAGTCACGACCACGAATGGGTGTCACGACCGTGAACAATGCTTTTTCTTCAAAATTCTTCTTGCAACATTACCGATATTCGATAGCTTCGATCCTAAGCTAAATCCTTTTGTTCCATGCATTTTTTTGCACCTTTTTCACTCTTTTTACATAGAATTCCACTTTGGATCATTTTACTCCTAAGATTTACCTATTTTCTACATTTGCATAAAAAATAACTACATACCACATGAAATTTTTTTATGAAGTATAAAATGAAACAAAACCATATCATTTTATGATTGAAAATGTCATGATAATAAGTGTAAGTATGCACTTATCAATAGCCTTTGCTGTTAAGGAAATTGGTCATCCTCTCATACCAAGCTCTTGGAGCCTGCTTCAATCCATAGAGAGCTTTCTTTAATTTGAAGAAATGCTCATGATTCTTAGGATCTTCAAAGCCTGGAGGCTAGCGCACATAAATTTCCTCTTGAATGAATCCATTAACGAAAGCACTTTTAACATCCATTTGAAATAATTTGAAGTTACCATGAGATGTGAAAGAACATAGGATTTCAATTTCTTCAAGCCAAGCTACCAGAGCATAAGTCTCATCGTAATTGATGCCTTTTTATAGATTGTAGCCTTAAGCAACAAGCCCGTCTTTATTCCTGACTACAATGCCATCTGAGATGACCAATCTTAGGCTTGTGCCCTCACCAAATCTCATAGGGTATCTTCTCAAGAATTGGGAAAATTAAAACCCAATCAAGATATACCAGGCTATGTTAACAACTTCTCCATAAAAGGACTTTGGTAGATTGTTGGTTCTGTTATTCCTTTCTACAACTCCATTTTGTTTAGGAGTATAAGGAGCAGAAATGTTATAGTCAATACCATGTGTTGAATAGAATTCTTTAAAATGAAATTTCTCACATGTCTATGATCACTTCAGATTCTACAGATTTTAGTTCCTAGTTCGTTCATTATCTAAAAACTGAGTTTGATAAAAGATTCAAAAGTTTCATCTTTGCTACTCAGAAAGACTATCCAAGTGAATCTCATGAAGTCATCGACAACCACTAAAGAAAATCTTTTCCACCCATGCTCATAGGATGTACTAGGCCGAATAGATCTAGGTGGAGGAGCTCCAATAGTCTCTTAGTTACTACATCATTAATTAACCTAAATGATTTCTTAACTTGCTTACCAAGATGACAAGTTAAGCAAAGTTTATCCTTCTCAAAGCTGATATAGGGTAAACCTAGAACTAATTGCTTTTTGGCAAGTTTAGACAGAATGTGCATATTTATATGACCCAACCTTTTATGCCAAAGCCATGAATTATCCTCCTTAGATACAGGATAAATATTAATGGAGCCCGGGGATATATCAATTATGTACACATTATTAATTCTAGGAACAAAGAGTATAGTTGAGTCAGTCTTACAATCAATAATTGAGCAACCTGCTGAGTCAAATGTAGCCTTCCTTCCCTTATCACATAGTTGGGCTACACTAAGGAAGTTGAACTTGAGTCCTTTGACCAAAGACACCAACAGTGCCACAACCCACAAACTTGCCTTTTTGGTTATCTTTGAAATTGACACTTCAATTCCTTTTACACTCCAATGAGATGAACTAGCTTTCATATCCGATCATATGCCTAGAGCATCAGTTATCTAAATACCACATTCTAGTGTCATCAGTGGATCTTAGGCTCACCTGCAAAACAATTTTGATATCTTAGGTACCCATGCTTTTAGTAGTGGTTAGATTAGATCGGTCGTGCTCATCATAATAACAATTTTTATGCCTATGGAGAAATGTGGCATGTCTAGCTTTGCCATAAAAGCCACACATCGCTTTTGTTTTGGGCTGGTTCGCTTTCTTCTTTTTTAGAGGAATTCTTCCTCTTAGAATTGCTAGTTTGGTTACTCGAAGTTAGACTATTGACTAGAGGAGGAACTCATTTCTCCTTTAAAGCTATTATCTTAGTAGTTAACTCATTAAATCGCTTAGTCAACTTGTTGTTATGACATTCATGATACTTAGCTTTTTCTTGAAGAAAGAGCATATCAAGAGACAAGGAAGCAATAGTATCTTCCTGATCTTCACTTCTCCTCACTGGTTCTTTGATGCTTTTACTAGACTTATTAGTTAGTTTCATTACATCAAAGAGTACCTGGGCAAATTCTTAATAGACAAAGAGATTTTAGGATGTACCTTAGCTTATGAGTTCTTCCCTTTATTGTGCTTAGCTTCGGAGTCAGCAGAGGATTGGTTACTCGTTGAAGCAAATGATGAGCTCTTGCCCCTTTCATTCTCTATCACCATTAAGCAGAGGTTCGCGAAATCTATAGCTTCTTCATTTGAGGATGAAGATTCCTAGTAATCACTCCACGTGGTAGTAAGTGCCTCATTTTTCTTGGTATACCTCTTCTTATGTTTATCCTTCTTGATCTCTGCATAAGATGATTGAATATGGCCTTTTTCACCATAACTAAAACACTTGATGTCTTTGTTGTGTTCCTTTTTAGGTCCTTCCTCAACTCCAAGCCAATGCTGAGTTGACATGGTTTTAGCGAGAAGCTTCATCTTGTTAAACTTCCCGTCTTCTAAATAAAGAGCTTGAATCACCTTGTTAGAAGGGCCATCTGCTCATCCAAATTGCTGCTGGTGGATTTTTCTGATGAGCTAGCTTTTAGGATAATGGCTCTGCCGTCTCTCTCTCCTTGCCTTTACTCCTTTTAGATTCATCGTAGTATTTCCTCAAGAAAATTTCCTAAGTCAGCAAGGTGCCTATTAGCTTATCATAGTTGTAGGTCTTCAGATCATGAGCCTCTTTGATCACGCTCTTCTTGGCATCCCACTCAATAGTGAGAACACAAAGAATCTTCTTAACCGACTCTTCCTCGGTGAACACCTTGCCTAATCTCTTCAATTCATTAACAATGTTAATGGACCTAGCATTCATGGATTGAATACCCTCACTAGTGCCCATCTGAAATAGCTCATACTCCATGAGCATGAGATCTTAGACTACCTTGTTAGTCCCCTCATAGGTGATTTCCAGCTTCCTACAAATTTTTTGCACTATCTTGTAGCCTGAGACCTTGTTAAACTTTGTAAGATTTAGCAGACAATGTAAGTAGTTGATGGCTATCACATTCTCTTTTAAAAGCTTTAGGTTAGCATCATCATAATCTTCTATATCAAATGTGACTCTTTCCCCATTCCTCACAATTGTGGGAATTCTAGGGCCAAGCTCTATAGCCAGCAAGGCTTGCATGGTCTCTGTATGTATGAAATTTTTTATGTGGTTTTTCCTGAACGTGTAATGATTACTATAAAATAGAGGATGCCTTATTATAGACATACTTTCCGTAAGAAGTACATTCTATCTTGAGCTAAAGCTAAAATAGTTATAAGTCATCTTGGATCTTTAATTCAAAGATAATGAGTTTATAAATTGAGCACTTGCACTGATACCACTTGTTGGTCTAAGATAGCTATATATAAACAGTAGAGGGGGTGAATGCAGTTACATGGTTACTTTTGATTTTATAAAAATTCTTTACCAAGTTCAGTTTTTAGATGTCTACTGAGTGAAGCGTGCTGAGTTTAATCTAAAAACTATAAACTACTTAGCTTTGCTAACTTAGTTTATCTTCAATTGCTGCTGAGCACTTTACTCAGCTCAGATTGGTATTTCAAGTAAAACTTGTAAAACAAAAAGAATGACGAATGTGTGAAATGTAATAAAGATAAGCAACAAAGGATAGAACTTCAACACCTGAGATTTTATTCTCGTTTGGCCCTTAGCCTACCTCCAGTCCCCAAATTCCTTTTTGAGATTTAATACACTATTGTTTTCCTTCTTTCTTAGGTAGAGAATCCTTTACAGAGGGTAGACTATATTACAGAAAGTACCTTTCTTTCTAACTACCACTCAAACATAGTTTAGGTACCCTTCCTAAACTGTCACTCAGATTTTTGAAAAGAAATTGCAAACAAAGGATTTTAACTTATAAAATACATTGAATCCTTTACAATGTTATATCTAAAGTGATTCTCTCTATTACAAACAGATTGGAAGATTTGTGTTTGCTTTGATTTGCTTGATTTGGAATTTCTGAATGCTGGGAATATGTCAACAATATTTTTGCTCTTAAGAAATTCGAGGTGATTCACCAAGTTTCAACATCTGCTTTAGTCTTCTAATTATACTTGAAGTTCTTGGAATTAGTCATTGAGAACTTCTCATCCAAACTTGTCTTCAATTTCTCTTCTCTTCACAACTTTCAAATTTATCCATTCGAAACAAATTCCAAGACATTTAGAGACAAAGATTTTGAACGTTTAAGCATGAGATTAAACTGCTAATCCATGCGTCAAAAACTCGTTTCCTTCAAGCAATTCTATTCTAATAGAGAGGCACGAGATGCAACATGGAAGCTTATAATTTGTTAATTTGCTGATGTTGTAGAGTTGCGCGGAGATACTAAGAAGCGCGCATATTACAAGATTCCTTTTATCTTAGACTTTAGTAAGGATTCTCCAACATTCCGTACTAACACCTTTTCCTTGTGAGGACCACTTGAATATCTTCTTTAATTCCAGCACCTTTTCTCCTAAAAATCATAAAAGGGATATTTCATTCCTCACATGCAATGTTAGAAGCATTTGTGTCATATATTTCTCTAAGTGTGAATTAACTCAACTTTTATAGCTAAAAGCTTACTCAGCTTCGCTGAGTCTATATCTTGTAAAGTATGTAATACTAGGCTGAACTGGGCTTTTATTACTCTAAGCCGTAACTTAACTAATCACTCAGTAAATAGAGTTGCTTTCCCTGAAATAAACTCAAGTAAACTTGATTAATTAAGAGTATACTTATTATTCAATTAATTTCACTATCCTAGATAGTTTGTTATTTCCAAAATCTTTTAAGCACTATCAACTTGGGGTTGAACAGAATCTATTACAAAAAGTACCTTTCTTTTTAACTACAACACAAATACAGTTTAGGTACCCTTCCTATACTATCACTCAGATTTTCAAAAAGAGATTGTGAACAGAGGAATTCAACATATAAAATAAGTTGAATCCTTTACAATGATAAATCTAAAGTAATTCTCTCTATTACAAACAAGATGGAAGATATGCTTTTTCCTTGATTGCTTGATTTGGAATTTTAGAATGCTGGGAATATTTAAACAGTATTTCAGCTCTTAAGAAATTCAAAGTGATTCAGCAAGTTTGAACGTCTACTTCAGTCTTCTATTTATACTTGAAGTTTCACTAAGTAGCCTTTGCAAACTTCTCATCCTGACTTGTCTTCAATTTCTCTTCTCTTTATAGCTTTCAAATTTGTCTGTTTGAAATAGATTCCAGGACGTTTAGCGATAGAGATTTCAAAAGTTGAAGAGCGAGATTAAACTATTAATCCAAATGTGTCAAAAACTCATTTCTTTCAAGCAATTCTATTTTGATAGAGAGGGGCATGAGATGCAATGTGGAAGCTTGTAATTTTTTGATTTGCTGACAATGCAAAGTTGTGCAGAGACACTAAGAAGCGGCACATGTTAGAGGATTCCTTTTGTCTTGGACTTTAGTGAGGATTCTCCAACATTCCGTAGTGACACCTTTTCGTTTTGAGGAAATATGTTCTTTAATTTCAAAGCCTTTCTATTGAAATACATCAAAAGAATATTCCATCCCTCATAGACAACATAGAAGCATTTGTGTCATATATTTCTCTAAGTGTCAATTAACTCAGATTTCATAACTAAAAGCTTACTCAGCTTCGTCAAGTCTATATCTTGTAAACTATATAATACTAGTCTGAACTTATCTTTTCTTACTCTAAGCCGTAAATTAATTGATCACTTAGTAAATTGAGTTGTTTTCCCTTAAACAAGCTCAAGCAAACTTGATTAATTAAGAGTATAATTAGTACTCAATTAATTTCCTATTTAGACATTTTGTTATTTCCAAAACATTTTAAGTACTATGAACTTTGGTTTAACAATATAAATAATAGCATATATATAATACTAGCGAGATACATAATTTAGAAATAATTATCGATATATAACAAAGAGGCCTCATTATTGATAACAATAATCTAAAACTATTTGTACATTATGAACTAATAAAGACATATCACCCTAATTACCTATATCATGTCTAACAAACTACCACTTGCACTAGAGCCAATTTCCCATGTACTTCATGCCGTACTTGTTAACATTCTAATCATGCTTAACCTGAGCCAATGGCTTCGTTAGCCCATCCTTTAGATTCTGATTCATAGGGATTTATTCTAAGCTTATATCCTTTCTAGCTACTATCTCTTGAATGAGATGGTACTTTCTGAGTACTTGTCCATTTGTCTGATGAGATCGTGGTTCCTTTCCCTGACTAATATCCCCATAGTTTTCTCAATAGACCACTTTTGGATTTATAATGTTGGACACCACACCGAGATCACCAATAAATCCTTTAAGCTAGACAAATTACTTAGCTGCTTCAGAAGCAGCTATATACTCAGATTAAGTAGTTGAATCAACAATTGTATCTTGTTTGAAAATTTTCCAAAAACTGCCCCTCCATTTAATATAAACACATAACTTGATCAAGACTTGTAATTTTCCCTATTAGATTGAAAACTCACGTCAGCGTATCCCTTCACAGAGAGATCACTTTCTCCATAAACCAAAAACCTATCCTTAGTCCTTCATAAGTACTTGACGATAATTTTAACGACCATTTAATGCTTCTTACTTGGATTAGATTAAAACTTGCTCGTGATGCTCAACGCATGTGAGATGTCAAGTCGAGTGCATACCATAGCATACGTGATGGATCTTATTACCAAAGCATAGGGCATTCCATTCATGCGTAGTCTCTCCTCTTGTGTTCTCAAACACTCAGATTTAGAAAGGTTAATCCCATGAGACACTGGGAGATAACCCTTTATAAATTTCTCAAGGTTAAATCTAGCCAAAACCTTGTCTATGTACTTTGAGAAAGACCTACCAACCTTCTAGATCTATCTCAATCGATTTTTCTACTTAGTATAAAAGCTTCTTCTCCAAGGTCTTTCATGGAGAACTTCTTTGACAACTGTGAGCGGGCGACACGGAGCGGTGGGCTGAGAGCGCGCGGGGGTTCATAGGCGCGGTCCACCGGGGTGTTTTGAAAATAGATGAAGGAAAGCACCGGGTCTGGGACCCGGGAAAAAGGTTAAAAAGAGAAAAAGACGAAAACGTTTAAGATCGGTTCGAACCCGAATCCACCGTCTCTCAGTGTGGAGTCGCCACCTGGATTAGCTCTTTCCAGGAATTAGAGTCCTGTGAGGCTTAACGTCCGGGGGACGGCCCACCAAGACATAGAGATTCGGGTCCGGGATAAGTTGCTTATTTCTTAAGTGATCACA
>CATIWQ010212058.1:0-10000 GCA_949673415.1 Euphorbia schlechtendalii
GTGCTTTTGAGTTCTCGAGGGGCAAAAGATGAAATTCATTCTTCCTCACCCGGCGATTGGCGATGAGATAAAGGCTATTCCACGGAAAGAAACTCTGGCAAGAGCGGATTCCTTGGTCCATCCCGTAAGCATTCGAATCGGTCTAGCCATGGAATCAGTTCAATGCCTTTCGAAAGAATCCTCACCCGAAGCAAGCCCTTTCTTTTACGGATCTCGGTACAAGAGCTCAAGACCTGACAGCAGCAAGACTTGGCGAATCCGCTTTAGTAGGTAAGCAGGCATACCATTGATTTTGGCTAAAAGGATCTTCCATTACTGGGTTTATTTGGCTTCCCGTGAAAAAGATTTGCCTCTGTTAATGAACTGAACTTTCGGAATCTCATAAGAGAACTTGATCGCCTTTATGAATCAGATGAAAGTGAGATAGCGGAGCTAGAAAGAGGGCCCCTTTTTGGCTTGGCATTACTTGTCGCAGCTGCAGGAGTTCGATTGGATTGCTTGAGCTTTCGGTTAAGGAAGGATCTTTCGGAGTATAGGTTTGAGGAAGCAAGACCAAATGCGCTTTCACCTCTAGTAGGGTCACAAGCAAGCCGGTAAGCGGATAGATTGGATGTGGATGGATACCCAGTCTGTCTGTCCCTTGGTCGCTAGAATGACCTATCTATTTCTATTAAATAGGATTCCCCCCTTCGTGGCACTCAGAGATGAATCTGCCTTTCTTTTGAGATAGCGGTTCAAGAAGAAAGCCAGCGGGAGATGTAAAAGCCAGTGCTCTTACTGTTAAAGGTGATAGCCTGGAAGGAAATAAATGTCTTTCGCTGTCTGATCCTATTCCCGAAACTGAAGATAAGATGATTCTCTGTCGGATTCGGGCTTAGAGTAACTTCTCTCACATGAAAAGACGACATAAGGGATGTGTCGAAATGAGATCACTGGTCTCTTCTTTAGAACAAGTTCCGTGCTTTTCTTCGATCCCCTAACCGAAAGCTGCAGGACAAGAGCCCATTCTCTTCAAGGGGATCAACGAGAGTTGCAGACCCTATCTTAGTCCTTTGGGGTGTGGGGAGCTTCGCTTTCATTTGGCAGCTAGCTAGAACTCTCAGCTTAGGGAAAGCGTTCGGGGACAGAGAGGTCAGGCGGGGATAGAGGGCCGGGTCTCTTCCGCTAGTGATCTCAGCAAGAAAGCCTTTAATTGATACCGTTGGTTGCTTCCAAGCAAGAAAAGGGCTGCGCGAAAAGGCTATAGGTCATCGGCGATGTGACATGACAACCGGGTAGACAGGAAGCGAGAAAAGTCCATAGCTAGTCGCTGCTCACCCCTTGCTTGTTCGATCAGGGAAAGATTACCAAACAATCCGTACCATGCTTTCGGGGAATACTTTAAGAAAAGAAGGAAAAGCTTCCTTAGCGAAGCGGGAAGGGAGGTTTCGAGAATATGGCTCCTAAACTAGTCAACTTTTGATTCCCACTTTAGCTGACAGCTATGCGGTGTGGAACAGCCAATTCCCTGCTTGGAACTAACGATTTACCCATAGGCACTCTTGCTTCCCTCTGACTGACGGGATAGTTTGACTAGTTGAATGAATTCTCTGATTCCGGGACATTCTTTTTTGACTGTAAAGGTAAGAGAACGGAACTTCTAGGCCAAGCTAGCAAACCATCTTTTCTCTTGAGAGAAGCCGGCAGGAACGAAATGGACTTATATAGCCCTCCAAGATATACTACGAGAGAAAGACTTTCTAAATGCCTGGAAGGGAAACTGGCAACACTATGTTGGCCTATCCAACAACATGGAAGCTTTCTACCACCGGTTCGCCTCTATGCCCGTGCACTTAGACTCCTGGGCTTTCTGGAGAGAAAATAGGCTAGGCTAGTAGCTTCTACTAGACTGATTACCCTCAGCATAGGGAATGCCTACTCAATCAGGGCTAAGGGGATATGCTGCTCCAATTTCAACAGGCACTAACGATGATTAGAAGGACTCCAACTGGATGGGATTGGATAGAACCTCAGTCTCAAAGGGGAGAAGAAAAGAGATTTTCTTTACTCGCTACGAATACCAAGTCTTCTTTCGAAGAAGAAAGATCATAAGTCAAGAAATTACATAAGAGAAGTCAAGAATCTTGCTTTAGCAGTCAAGAAGTAGGCTTTAGTGTAAAGAATCTTGCTTTAGCTGTCAAAATCAGTCTGAATTTAGCAAGAACCAGAAAGATCTTCTACTAAGTAGTGCTCAGGTGAATATAAAGAAAAAGAAAATCATCCCTGTAGAGGCCCCATTTCTTTACTTGAATAAGTCCCCAGAAAAGAGGACTCCCAAAGTGCACTTTCAAGAAAGCGGGAATTGCCAGGTTATCGAAGGATAAAGCCTTTCTTTCTATTCGAATAGGCTAAGAAGACCCGCCTCAAGGCTAAAAAGCCATTAACGATGGATTAGCCGAACCAAAGGAGAGCTGCTCTTATGCAGTTGACTCGCTGACCTCAATTCAAGAGTTAGACTTCGAGTGATGATGCCTTCAAAGAAGGAAAAGGACTTCTGCGAACAGGGTACCAATGCCAATGGCTTAATCTGAAAAGAAGGGTAAACTAGTGTAAAGTCATTAATCAGTCCCAAGTCCACCGGTGAAAGAAAGAAGAAATGCACGATCGGAGAGCTCTAAATAAAGACCCCCGTCGTGTTAATAACTGCGGCTGCTATCGTACCTAAAGCTAAAGCCATTATTACCGATCGGACATCTTGTAGTCAAAATTGCCACATAATTTAGTGAAGCACTTCAAGTCTTTCTTGGCCATGTGCACTGATTGCTTTAGTTCTTGAATCACAGCATGTCTCCAATCTCCTTCTTTAAGGACATCTTCATATAGCTTATCGTTAAAGTTCCATGAGCTGGAGTTCGTCGCTTGCTGATCTTATTCATCATCTTCGAACTTGATCTTTGAAGCTAGAGTGGTCAAAGAATCAGCATGTCGATTGGTAAACCTGTTGACATGGCTTAATTCCACATCAATTTCATCACACAGCTTCTGCACAAGGGACTGAGAAGGTGCTAGGGAAATATCCTTCAGTGCGAATGTCCCATCTGTCTGTCGAACCACAAAATTTGAATCACCGACAACTTTGAACTTTTTTCTCTTCATTTCTTTAGCGATAGACAACCCTATCGTATTCGGGAATTATGATTTCTCTTCTTAGAAGGAAGTACCACTCCCAGCGTACCATCACCATCCATCGATCGGCCAAAACGAGGATTCGAACACGGCCCCTTAGCTCCGGCATTCCCCCTAGCTGCATGTCTTCGGGCGTTCTTGCTGAGATCAAATGGGCAAAGTTCTCACTTGGCCTGCCTTCAGTCAGACCTGAAAGACTACGAATTCAGATGAGAAAGAGAAAGACTCGCTGCCCTGGCCGGGTATTTGAATTCAGCTTGCTGCCCAAGCCTCTCTTTTCCACGCCAACACCGTCCCCGTCCTCAGACACCAGAGATTCCAATCCGAGATACAAGCTTTAGGTGCTAACCTTTGAGGCTCCCTGCGTCTAACACTTGGAATTCTCTCTTAAACCTATATCTTTGTAAAGAAAAAGTCGACTTGAATCATATCATATGTCCTCCCGTGGGGCTAGGTTATTTTATATAAGATAGGTAAATCGTATAGAAATATAGAAAGAAAGCGAACCACTTCTATTCTCGGTGCCCTCGGAGCGGTATATGAGGTACGAAGTCGCTAGGTACAGAGTGACTCGACCATAAGGGAGAGGAAAGAGAAGTTGCCCAGCTCATATGTTACAGGAACGAATTGTTTAGAGCCGATCTGCCGCCTCACCATGCTTGGTGCATAGCTAATTGTTCCCCACAAAGGCGAGTCTTGTTAGCAGGTAAAAGCATGCATCTCGAGTCGATAGCCCGGAGGAGAATAATCTAACTATTGCCTTGAAAGGCTCCTTACCTGGCTGGTGTCTGGTTGCTCCAGGTCCTAAGGAATGAGATTAGCTTGATTACGCACCTGAATGACTTTTAGTTACTGAAAGCGCTGATGAACGATCTTCCTTATTTTACTTACAACTCGGATTCCTCCTTCACGGCTTGAAGCCGGATAGCTTCAAGCTTAAGGGCTCTCGGAATTCCTTGAGCTTGAGAAGGATTTTCTGCTGTTAACTTACTACCACCATCACTTCCTGACTCACCGAGAGTTTAAGTTCCGGAACTACTGCCTGCCCACTGCTTTTGCTGAAAGCTTGGTCTAAAAGTCTTAATCTTTCTTAAGAAGCCAGAGCAAGTGCATTTGAAAGTTCGCCTAATACTCGAATTGGGTTCTCCTGTAACTTTGACTTCGATTATTGCTACTTCCTCGACCCGACCTCCTACTTACCTCAAGCCATTCTACTTCGGAACAATGGGAAAGTAGTCTCATGGCTGCATGCTCTTCTTTCTTCCCGATCCCGTTATATAGCCTGGATGGGAGCTGCAGTTCAAATACCTCTTTTGAGTAGAACTCCTTGCTCAGACCTTTAAAGAGCCCGGTGACTGTGGTCAGGTAGCTCTTAGTAAGAAGCTCCGGTTCGTTCACAAAAGGAAAGAAGCAAGGCAAGGGATGATACGCGCTAAGAAGGAAGGTAGAAGGATTTCTCTAGCTAGGACTCTTTTTGAACTAAGCCGAAGCTGTGGACAATGGCTTTTGGGGTTGAATACCCAGCAAATCTCAAGATTAGGAGTGCAGGCGAAAGGCTCAAGGCGCTGTTCACACGTCTTGTTGACTCAGCTCTTCTTCCTCTTGTTCGGTTTGCTATAGTTGAATCGACTGTTCACTCTGGGTTAGCTGATTTGCTTAATGCCTCCAGAACCTGGGACTTCCCAACTCTGACTCTATAACCGATAGCACGAGGGAGTCATCCCAATCCTTTCTCTAGAACTGGGGACTTCAAACTCGAACTAGAACCTCCACCCGCTTTATAAAAATAAGATGAGGCTGACTCGGGCAGAGAATTACGTAAAATAGCTCATCTTTCTTCCTTACTTGCTTCCTCTAGCTCGGAATGACTCTAACACTTTTCTCACTCTAGAACCAGGGGGGACTCACTGGCTGACTCCTACTCCTACTCATAAAAGAAAAAGGCTAGCTTACGGGATAGCTTTCTCTAGTTTACTTTGAATCACCTTACCCTACTTCCGAAAAAGGGTGACCATAGAAAGATGGATTTGCGGGCTAGGGATATTTCTTTTTGGGGATAGAAAGTTGGCTAAAGGAAGGGTTCTAATACATCTCCCTGCGTCAAAGCTTTCTTGTCTACCGATCCGCGTAAAAGCTTTCTCTTTCTTCCCCAGCTTTGAGTTCAGTTTATTGCTTCCCTTCTGCGCTTGCCTTAGCCTTCGCCTTAGTATTCATCCCATCGGGAAAGACTAATGCAATAAAAAGCACTGCATCGCTTACGGATTCAATCACAGCTTCTACGATCAGATCTGCAGCGGCTACTTCTATTCCATCAACACCTGTTATTCCAGCAACAGGGACGGTAGCGAGTCAAGAAGGTAATCAAGGCAATGAAATTGAAGAAGAAAGAAAGATCAGATGCATCGAATCCGATGTTTTCAAACGGAATGAGTCAATGCGCATTGCCAGTTGATGGGAATAGTGTATCACGTCGACTTTGAGATCTGATCTTGGGGCATTATGATATAGGATTGATTGGCTAAGGTAAGGGCCTTTTAAAGCAGGAAGCATCCAAAGCAATCCAACGGAATTAAAGAAAGCGTCAGTGTAGAGTGCAGTCAGAAGTCAACTGATTTACCATTAATAGTTGACATTTTCCCTATAAGGTAAGGTCTTTCTAGCACTCGTAAAGCCGACATTGAAGACATAGCCCTAGTTTTTTTTTTCAGGTAAAATAGAAGGTATAGGGATGATAAGGCATCGCGGGGAAGAGGTTTTTTTATAATGAGATGAGTGGAAGAGCTGCTTTCGGTCGAGGTTTCTATATCCTAGAATTGATAGAAAGATTCTATATAGTCAATAGCTCATACCCGTTATGATGCGAAATTTACCCGTTATTGTGCGATCTCCGATTGCCAGTTATTCCTCTAATTTTTATTATGGCTTGGCTATTGGGATAAGTTTCATTGCTTCGCACCTTTAGAGGTAAAAAAGCTCCTTACTTTGGACAGAGAGTGATTGCCGACCTTAAGGCCTTCACTCTTTAATAAAGTGTTCCGGGGGGAGGTTAAATCATTAGTAAATATATCCGCGCACAGTCAATCTGATCAATAGGTTGCAATCAGATAAAGGAAAATTACTCTATTTTAGGAAGAAGACGAACGGGATTCCACTGCACATTCATAGGCTGTTAGGGCGGGTTGTTGAGCAGGAATCAATCAGAAAGTACATCTTAGTCACGTTAAGTCACGCCGAGATAAAAAGAAATATATAGGAAAAAAATTTATTTTGCAGAGAGTGGCGAAGTGCTTCACTTGTAGATCTATTGTAATCGCGAAGGAAATGCATGAAGACGGAGGAGTTCATTACAATATAGGGAGGGATTCTAACTATAGATGCTTTAGGGTGTTTGCAATAGGTAACTATGTCAATCAACGGTTATTGTGGCCAGTTCATGATTGGCTTGCTAAAGTTCTTCAAAGATTACCAGTCGATCTTCGATCAACTTAAACAGTTAGATCGACTAGTTGGCAATCAGGTGACATATTGCTACGACTTAAAGTCGGCTACCGATGGGTGGCCTTTAGTTTTTTATTGTTCGATAGGTCGTTCGCCTCAAGTATAGTGAATTCTGCGCTTGCCTGGATTTTATATTCTTTTCGTGAAACGGCAGTTTTAAAAAAGATCTTTCGTGGAAAAATCTCTTTCGTGGCTGGACAACCTTTAGGATACCACGCCTCCTGGCCTCTGTTTGCCCCCTCACACCCTTTAATAGTTTGGTGGGCGGCAGAACAAAACAAGTCCCGACCTGGAGAGCTTTTTCATAGGTACGCGGTACTCGGTGATGATATTGTCATTGCCGATGAGGCCGTAGCTCAGTCTTATTCCTCAGCCTTAACTTAAGTAAGTAGGTTGGGGGTCTCATTTAGTTATCAAAAGTCCCTCATATCTACTTCTGGTTCAGTAGAGTTTTCTAAGAGGTTTCGAGTCCGGGGATTGAGTAAGGATGTTAGTAATTTATCAATCAATAATCTTTTGAATTCAAATCCCCCTTGTGGTCTGTTTGCAGTCCACATGACATATCCTGTCATTAGATTTTGACCCCGGATAGGAGGTGCCGTGCCGGATTTCGTACTCTTAGTAGACTCAATCACACCCGTTCTCTTCACAATGAGAAGGTTCGGGCTATGTGGGATAAGAGCCTTCTTCCTTTTGAGCTTTGGCTTAGAAGGGGAAGACCTCTTCATCCATACTTGCGCGGAGTGATCATTGATCATCTTCGCAAGGGGATGAAGAGCTGGCTAAGGTACTGTCATTGGTACTATACTACCGCCTTGTCTCCAGATGTTGGCATCGAGCAGTTCTTCTCTGTTCCTGAAGTCAATTCTTCATGGAAGATTGTTAAGAAGGATCAAAATTTGCTTCGGTCTTTTATCGAAGATTTATGACATGGTGGCCGTGAAGGGTGTTGATTTTAGGTTACCTAGACTTGAGTCAACCTCACTTGAAATTAATGGAGGTTACTTGCTTGGTTCTTTCTCCGGTGCAGACTCCTTGGTACAAGCTGTGGGTTGTGACCAGCCTGCAGCTAATCGGTCTATTTTCATACCTGGAAGGTGTAAACACTTAAATGAGATTATAGATTGAATAACCATCAGATAACTATAGACGCTTCGAGATACACCGCAAAGGATAAGTTATGAAAGGCCTTTCCAGAATTTTGAGATGCACTTTAAAAGACTCCTATTTATTTGCTGACGTAAAGCGTCGCGCACTTCCAATCCAAACAAGTACCGCGGAACTGATGACCCCGGTCGGATCGGCATTTCTATTAAAATTAGAACAAAGAAAGATGAATGCCTTTTTCTCTGCTTTTTTTGTTTTGGCCTGGCCTTTCTGATAAACTTTCTTCTTGCTCGAGAAACCCTACTTCCCCTCCTTCCTCCTTATCTTCTTTCTTGGCCTGCTCTCGTTTTCAGCCAGTCCATCCCATTAGATAGTTAGCTCATTAGAACGGGGGATCGCGAACCTTGTGTCTTATTTTTTTTTTAGGAGTACTATATAGTCTCATCCTAGTGCTAGCTCCCTACAAGCCTGCGGGAGAAAGATTCTATTATGCCTTGTCCCCTACCCATAGTCCCCGTACTTTCTCACTGCGAATGCGGATAGAGGAAGTTCTTCACTCAATATCTGGTATAAAAAATAAGAGCATAGCAAATCTCTCAGACTCTAAAGAACCAGCCCATTATCTACCCTTAATCGAAATCTAATTAGTCGCCATAAATAAATATTATATTAAAGAGGAAAAGGAGTACTAAGTCAAGCCCATCTAATTACTAGCCTCTCCACGGAGCGGTAAACCCCGTCAGTCAGTTCTAGTGGTAAGGCCTTTTGTGTAAGCCAGTGAAGTATAGCATAACTCCTTAGGATACTTCCACTTTTTTTACCAGCTAGCTAGTTTCCTGCTTGCCAGTGTGCTAGCAAAGTTTACTGCTCTTCCCTTCCTTCGAATATCAACTAGCTTTGAAATAAGCTTTCCTACCCTTTTGTAATTCTTGCAAGTGTAAAAGAAAAATGCTTGTTGAATACCCTTGTGGGAAAAAGATTCATTCATAGAGTGCGAGTTTTGTTACATCCCGCCTTCTACCCGTAACTTAAGTGTAAAAAAGCTTAATTGGGAGTATCCTTCTCGCCTGGTGAGTTTAGTTTGCGAGCCAACAGAAGAAAGGGCTAAAGCCAGTTCTCGCTGACCCCGGGAGATCTCGTGTACGTTCTCTTCGATGTAGTTTCCAGCCCTTCTCTTCTTTTTGCATGCACGGGATTCTAGCAAGCAATTCAATGAAATGCTTTAGTAAAGGTACGAAGTGACTTGACTGAAAGGCAAGGTTTGAAGATGCTTGACCATCGGGCAAGGAAGAAAACTTGAGTTTAGTTGCTTTAGCGGTTTTGAACAAGCCGGAAGTCAACTTAAGTAGCTTGACCGACCGGGGGAGATTCACAGTCTTCTTCTCTACTCTCAAACTGCCGGCTAACCTCTCAAACCTGCCGCCTAACCGGGTACTACTAGCTAACCTCTCAAACTGAGGTACTACTCTACTAGCTAAAGAGGACACTTGACACCCGGTGATTAATCATGCTCAGCGAAAAGCGAGGAACGACCGGCACAGCGACTTTCTTTACCGGGGGTAAAAGTGACTTTAAGTTACTCGACCGGGGAACGAAGCAGCTCGGCTGTTAAGACCGGGGGACTACGAAGTAGCTTTACCGGGGGAGGAAAGTAGTTGCTCGGAGAGGTTTATAGTAACTCGACTTACAAGGAGAGGGACACCGGACACTAACGCAAGCTTTTATACTTATTCAATGTGTTAAGCATGACGTTTCCGCCTAATTTTTGCTAGAAAAACTTGACAAAAACCCGTCTTTTTTCGATCAAAACCGCTAAAAAGAGTAAATTAGGTATACTATGTAATTACCTAGCTGGGATCAGGTGAAAAAGGTCTTACCGAGCGGGGACTACTTGATTTTATTCATTTTCCCGTCTTTTTTTGATCCACTTCTTTTTGACTTTTCTCTTCTTTTTGCATGCACGGGATTCGCAATAAGTAAAGCAGTTTGTTCCAGTTGATGAAATTCAACGGTTTTCCGCGGAAATGTCTTATATAAGGTACTTATTTCCCATTCCCCTTAGGCCCCTCAGTCGGCTAACTTCGTTCCTCGGTCGGGCGTCTACGAACTTCTCCGAGAAAGGCTAGTGACTAAGTTCCATTCACGGGTAACGAAGCTCCGTTCCCGCCCGGTAACGTGCCTCCCCTCTCCTTAGCAGTCGACTCACTTCGTACCTTTCTTATTGACCTAC
>CATIWQ010212058.1:15000-35758 GCA_949673415.1 Euphorbia schlechtendalii
GGCTTCTTACCGTGAGTGGGGGTATTGCCTGACTGCCTTCCTGACTTGAGTGGAAGTTGACTTCCTTTACGGAATACGGGCCTCATCAAGAAATCACGTATAATGAAGATCGAAACCGCTCTCTAATAAGGAGATAGAAGGCAAGCATCGTAGTTAGGTAATGCATTCACACCAGAGAATCAAAGATAAGAAGGCATATCGGCTTCTAGTTATAGTTATTAGAATAGTTTGAAATTTCTTTGGTAATGATTATGACAATTGCTTTGGTAATTGTGTCCAGCGAAACAAAATATAGTAAGTGTGCCGACTCCTTGCCTGTTAGTTTTCAAGACTTTCCTTGCCCTACAAGAGCCTCCGCTTTTTTCGGCTTCAGGCCTCAATTGTGGCCCTTGCTACTACTATTGATTGCTCATAGACTGAAAACAGCGCTTTAGGGTTTCCTTTAAGAGTGGGGCATGAGCTGTAAGAAAAAAGAGAGGTCTCGGTTCGGCTTCTAGCTAGGAGTGAGTTCAGGGGTCTCATTCTTTCTTTCGAATCCGTCTCCTGCTTTAGAATGAGGTTTAAGCGCGGAAGGGCATATAATGAGAAGAGGGAAGACAAAATTTTAATTAGAGTTAAGTGATTAAAAATAGAATGAGTCCTTATATTGGACTTGGGATCCCCAGAGACATGTTAAAGCCAAGTAAAGGCGCTTACGCACGGGTATTCCATCCTGTCTTCCCAAAAGCCCGAAACCCCAGCCTAGGAACGAAACTCTAATCCCAACCTCTTTGGAAGTAACTCCAAAAAGACTTGATTGAAGATTCCCCGCTCTGCAGTCAAAGAGACGACTCTAACCCTCTTTTCTTATGCAATTTATAGAGAGATAAGGGATAGAAGCTTTCCCCAGTAAGAAAGAATTAAAGCAATACAAATCCACTGCAAGCAAGGTTTGATGTAATTAAGTCTTCAAGGTAACTAGACATTGAAATCTGTACCGAACTCTCTCACTAGCTTATCTAGAGTCGCTCTAGCGTGGAAAGGGAAGAGGCAGGATCAAAGAGTCTCAATCCACTGCCTAGTCAGATGCCTAACCTAATGGGAAGTCTTCCTCTGGATCAAGACAGGAAATCCACTGTAATGAGAAAAAGGGCTGTAAAAGCCACCAAGGCAAAGCCAGCAAGACGATCTGGTTGAAAGGGACTTTTTCCCAGCACTCAAACGAGTAGCCGAAGAAAGTTTCTTGCCCACTAGCATAGGTTGCGCTGACCTAAGAATCCGCAGTAGCAATACGGTACTAATAAGAAGAGTGGTAAATGAACAGCCTTTTGGCCTGAATCCTTGTTCGACCAATGCTTATCAGTCTTTCAGACTAGGTCGAGAACCCTAATACTCAGAGTAAGGAGTAAGAGAAAGGGAGCTTTTTCTCCCTTCTATTCTAATATGCTATGCCCGCCCGAGCGCTTAAACCTCTCTTCTGGTCCCTAATTAGTAAAGGTAATTGACCAAACAAACCCTTCTTGACTTACAGCTCGAACCAGTCTTTTCAAAGCATTCCCGGCACCTGTCTATCTTTTAGGAGCTCCCCTGAAACATTCAAAATTCTTCTAAGGCTAGGGGAAATCGCTGTTTCAGACACCTTTAGTTTAGTAACTAAACTCATAAGTACTCCGCCAAAAAGGCAACGAAAAGGCCGTAGCGAACGAGTTTGCTTAGAAAAGGTTCCTAGCCCTACAAGAGAAATTCCCCTTATAAAAAGAAGGCCTAGATAGACACATGCGAGCATCTGATCTTCGCACCTCATTTCAGGAAAAAGTTGCTAGCTCCCAAAATCCTGATCTCAGATACTCTTAGTGATCCATCAAATGCTTAACACATGAAATTCGTGTCTAAGCTCTAATGCGTGTCGAAGCTAATTAGCTAAGCAGAGAAAGGGCTAGTTCTTCCGATAACGGGATCGGGGGATATCTCCCGCAAAAGCAGTTGTAGCAGCACCCGCTAAAGCAATTGGGGTGACTCCTGCGCAAGCAATTGTTGGTGATAGAGCACCCAGGTTCGGGAGACCCAAAACTACTAGGGCTGTAGAGGGGTCAGTCTAGGGCGTCAGAGTGGGACTTCCTTCGAACGCGGGACGCACAAAAAGTGGTTGATAGATGAACTCCCAAATCCGCTACGCCCCTGCTCCTGCGAAAGCAATTGTTTAGGTTCTAGCGAAAGTCTTACATTCAGTGGTTCCAGCGAAAGCTATTGTAGCTGGTCCTCCTCCCCTTTTAGGGGCTAAGAGTTCTTCTTAGTAAGTTCTTGGGATTACTGGGGTAAAAGCAAGACAACTCTCTCTCTGTTCTCTAGCTAAACTCCTTTCTTAGAACCTTTACTGTGACTGATTAGGTAGGCCTCTCCTGCCCAGTTAAAAGCTTCTTACGCCATTGAAGAAGCAGTTTCAGCAGTTGAATCCGGGAATGCAGCTATGACCGCTGCCTTTACTGATTAGGCTTTCAAGAGCAAATGAGATCTTTCCTGCAAGCAGGAGCAAAAGAAAAGGATCGAACTCCAAGAGCAAGGGCGCTAAGGTATCTAGAATAGATAGATTCTCTCCCTTTTTCTTCTCTGCCCTTTCGGTTCGAAGGTGCAGGATTCCTCAGTCGGAGGAGAGAGACTGACTAAGTCGATTCTAAGAAGGAAGAAGGCACTCCTAAGCGCATAAGGCAGTGAGCCGGGGGCCTAGCCTTGATTCATTTCCCAGTTACCAGGCCGGAGAATAGAAATTCATTATGTTAATAAACCTTTTTAAGATCAGAACACAGGGAAGATGGGAGGAATAGCTGGAAGCGTCAGAATAGCTGCCTAGCTACAAACTAAAAAGTCTGGCTTTCCGATCCTTATTTAGCTTAGAGTCCAAAAAGGTGTTCTAAGCTGGAAGTTAAGAAGCTACTCGTTTATGAGTAGGAGTTACCACCTGTCCAAAACTATGGAACTCATCTGAAAAGTCGATTTGCTAGATCAGAACGTGAACTCTGAGAATAGAGGTATAAAAGTTAACCACCTAGAATCGATCCATGACCGCTAAACTAAAGGAGTACTTTACCAAGTAAGCTAGGCAACCGTCTTTACCCGCCTCAACCGATCTTAGCTCGGACATGCCAACAGCCAATACTGACTCCTTTCCCTGGGACAGCTAATCAAAACGAATACGGCTTTCATCCCTTATCTTTGAGACTACCCTTAGGACTCTAGAAAAGAATTTCATTTAATAGCAGATAGACAGAAGTTAAACCCTCACACGAGAGAAAAAAAGAAGAATAGGAAGGGAGTGAGACGATTCGGAACAAATTAATCAACCTATATGACGAAGTACTCAAAATCGAATTCCTTTGCCTGCCTATCGCTCTAATCAGTCTAATGGGGCATACTTCTTTCGCCTTTGATTTTGACTAGCAATTAGGAGATCGTATTCGGGCAAAGAGCTCAACAGCATTCAAGTTCATGCCGACTACTTTGGATCAAACTTGTAATTAAATTCAGTATATAAAAATAATGGAATCGAAGATAAGATGGCAGATCTATTACTATGTGTTAAACATAGTAGTCTGATCGAGGATTTTATCCCAGCCCATAAAAAAGAGGACTCAGAGGTCTGGTACTTAGTCTTTTCTCCATCACTACGGAAGGGGTGTAAGCTTTTTTGTAGTCGGGTCGCGAAACCTGCTCTTATCGGTGCGGCCATCGGCCTATTGTTCCTCAACAAATGCCCATCGATTGCCACTTGAAGCTCCAACCACTTGACTTTCGTTGTCTTTCTTTGAAGTGAGATGGTCCAACGGTAGCAACAACTTAAGCACAGGAAGTCTTTCATCAAAACCCTCTTTCTATATTAATAAGTATAAAACTCTGCTCTGTTAGAGTATAGTATGGAACCGTCGTAATCGAGACTTGTTACAAATTTCCGACGAGCACTAGTTCAAATACTTCGAACCCGGTCGAAAGATTCCCTCGTGTTCCATTTTTTGGAGTACTTTAGGAACACTCAGTCAATCGAGAGCTTCAAGGTAGACATAGTGGAATCTATCCTTACGTAAATCTCAATTGAGGGCTGTCCGGAGATAGCCTTTCAAAGAAAACAAAGAAGGGGGAATCCATTTGCCGGTATCCTATGGTTTTGCCCTAGGTCAGAATGCGGCTTTCAAGCTAGTCTCTGTCAGAGCACAGATGAAGAGAACAAAGGGCTTCACTTGGCGGCAGAATGAGACCCAAGAGTTTACTTCTGTTCACTTCAGGAGAAGGTAGCTAACCCAGTCCGATGCCTCAGCCGATCATTCTACCCATTCTAATTGGCACTCGTCACTGCATGTACTTCCTTGACCGTGCAGAACAAGGCTCTATAGTTGACTTCTGGTGATCACAGTTGAGAGAGATAAGGAC
This sequence comes from Euphorbia schlechtendalii, assembly GCA_949673415.1. NCBI lineage: Eukaryota > Viridiplantae > Streptophyta > Magnoliopsida > Malpighiales > Euphorbiaceae > Euphorbia > Euphorbia schlechtendalii. The sequence continues at coordinate 19,399 of CATIWQ010212058.1, forward strand.
TGAAGTCAATACCCGACATGAGGACATGGATATGGGGCTTGCTACCCCCATGCATATTTAAGACTCTTTTTTCTTACATAGAGACTATATGAGTGACATCGCTCCTTTCTCTTCGTTCTAGACTTACAGTACCATCGTCTGAAGACTTTTTTCTTTTTTCAAATACCTAATGGCTTCGTATTCGACACAGCCTCGATTGAGATCGTCTCACAAGCTAAACTTGAGTCCCGGAGCGAGAGATTCATGAGATCTTTCTCCTTCGACGGATCCAATTTCTTACTCTGACTGGGCAAGCAGCTCTTACCGAATTCGCACTTCTCCTGCTCTTGTATTAGGGAGAGCCCTTGTAAAAACGTTAAAGAAGTCTTTCTTTATCTTTAGATAGTCTTTCGAAAGACATGTGTTAATCATATTCTTTCAATAGAACATAATTTAGGCGGGACCAACCGTCTTGCTTCAACCGCTTAGGGATGAAATAGTAAAGAAGAAAGGTGAATCAATAGCAAAGCATCCTTCTTTAGCTCTGGCTCGGAAGGAAAGTAAATCCACTTAAATTCCGTTACACTAGATGTAACAATTTCTTTAGAGGGTGCCTCAACACGCCTTAGTGGACCAACCCGATGCTAAGAATGTTGAGGTAGATCACAAACATCGCTAAAAAAAAGCCTAAGACCCCCTATCAGTAAAGTACCACTCCTAGCGACCAGCTTAGGTCTCGTAGGTACTCCCTATCTAGTTGGTAAAGGTTTCCAAAGCACCATCTCTTCATACTGGCCCTAATCTCGGGGGACCTTTCCTGCAAGTTCACACCCAGATCGTTTAGATCCAGGCTTTGAAAAGCAGATCGTTTGCTACGCACCTGGTCCTGGTCAATTTCATCGAGCCTAGTATAAGCTATTTCACTTCTTTTACTCAATTCCCTTTATGACTAAGGCCTAGCGCTAAAGCATAAGTGGAAGCCGGCACTTTCCAGTGCAAGAACTTCCAGAAGAAAGCGGTGCAGTAGTAGTAGACGTTCTTAGTTGTGTTCTTACTCAGTTGTTCTATTAGTATAGTAGGACTCGTTCCTGTACTATGTACTCTTTTTAGTTGGTATCTTCTATCTAGTAGCGGTTAGTAGTAGGAGGCCCTTAATTCTGCTCATCGGTTCCAAAGCATGAAATGCCTAGTCGGCTAAATCACTTTTAGACTTTAAAAAAGGAAGACTCACTTTATGCTACCCTATAGAGAGAAATAGAATATATATATATAAAGAGTATATTAGGTTAGTGTTAACTTTCTTTCACCCCTGTAAGCTAGGCCAGGCCCCCTAGGAGCTAGCAAGACTAAGTCGTTGTAGTCCCCCTGTATGTGGATCTGACTCTAAGGTATAGGCATCATACACTAATTAATTGCGTATGATAAATCCGATTGACCAGGTATATATAATGTAGCCCGGTTAATGCCGTTCTCCAGCTTGCGGTCTCCTTACGTTACGGACCAAAGAGCCATAAGCCGGTGTCTGTAGTACATCTACATAGTTAAGACTCTCTCTCTCTTATATCTTCTTATTAAGAATGGCACGCTCTCTGATTGGTAAGGGTTGCCCCCAACCTAGATTGCTAAGCTCTTACGCTCTCTGGTTCTTCTTGGTAAGGTGATTCCCCGCCCGTCATTGTTAAGGAACTCTACTCTCTGTTAAGGGATTAGGCTCTCTGTTAAGGTTTGAGCTCTGTTCTTAATCCCTCATGGTATACTCTAAATGGGATTCTTTTCTTAGCGCTGAACTCGTTTCAGAGGTGCTAAGCTGCTAGGTAATAGAGAATACCCGCACCTCTAACCTCTTTTTAGAAAGTTGCTAAGCGGTAAGAGTTAGCGGTGAGCTTGCCTTGACCCTCTCAAGCTTTGTAAGCCATTTCTTTATCCTACGTTCTGGATCGTCTTAGAAGGCTTACGTAAAATCAATCTTTTGAAAGGCGGTTGTAACATCAGGTAAGAAGAACGTGGTATAAAGCGCTCTAAAAGGCTTCTCCACGATTCAAAAAGGGACTCATTTCAACATCGACTTGGATGGTTAACAAGGATGGTTTATAGATCCAGGATCGGTAAGGGCTTCCACAGAGGGAAATTTAGAAGACTGGGGCACATAGCATTTACTAATGACTAAAGCGAAAAGGCCTCTAAGCTCGCAACCTACTTTGATTTAAAAGGCAAAGCAAAGAGGGAAAAAAGCGGATAAAAGCACTTTTCTTCCCCTATTCGGAAAGATAGTCTATTGGATCAAAGTGACTTTCCAGAAGAGGGAAGGAGTAGTAATAAAGAAGAGGACCAGTAGTTTACATAGGTCCGAAAAGACGGACTTGCTTCCTTTAAAAGACTGATTTGCTTCCTTTGCTAATTCATACTTCAAAGTGCTCTTTACTGTCTAATCTGCTTAATGCTACCTTAATTGGTAAAAAAAAATGGGTAAAATTGTGTGAGTGTTCATACGAAGGGAAAGGCTAAGCAGTGCTATCGCTGCTTTTTTTTTCTTTCGATGTTTTCGTTATCCAACTTTTTTCTTATTAGAAAGAAAGGACGATTTGGGTACGATTCTATCGTGAGGAGGCCGTCCTCTGTCCCTGAAGAGAAGATCAATTTAACGATCTCATACGGGAAGGGTATGTCTATATTTGGTTTAAGGGTATGCCCCCAGGGCTCTTAAGATTCCTTATGAATCTTCGGTGGCTACCGAAATGGTAATCGTCACCTGTTAAGGATTCGGCATTCGGCGTATCGGGAGCTAAGAAAAGCCCCCTCTATATAGTTGAGCAGCGAGAACTGCACTTGCATTAGTAGAGGCGATTAAATAGACTGTCCACACTCTTGTCTGCGAAGCAAGGTTTTGAAAAACCAGTGACTCCTCTAATAAAGGTATCGGCGGAAAGTTTCCTACGGCGAGCTCGAGCAGAAGGCGCAGCCGAAGGCCAATAAAGCCCTACTTCTATCCAATTCCGGCAAGGTAATCCAATTAACCTGACTGAACGTGAGGATGTTATGTCGACTTAATCCGTGCTTGAATATTTTATGTCGGCTTAGCCAGAAGTTGAAGATTTGTGGCTATAGGTCTAAGCACCTAAACTCCCCTTTTCTGGCATGCTTTAGTTATTAAAGTCTCTCGACGGCGGGAATGGGAGATTACCGGTAAGCCAGATGCTTAAGCCTATTCTTGCAAGAGACGTGGCATAATTGCTAAATCAGTTCTTTCCCTCTCTCACAACCTAGTCTGCTCGTGGTCATGGAAAGCCCGTCTTTTTGCTGCTTATTCTTCTATTCCTGAAAAAAGCGCTAATGCCGCCTTCTGCATATTGGCTAAGCGAAAAATTCCCTGCTTACGCCACTCTACTCTATATTTAAGATCCTCCTCTGGTATAGAACCGGCTTTCCTCCCTTTTCACACTTAAAGGGACTTTTTTATCTTCCCTCTGCTCTCCGGTGTCCCTCATGTAATTGCGTAGGACGGTGGGTGAAAGCTATGACGAGGAACTCTTTTTTTTCTGATATAAGACAGAAGGCCTTGGGGTTTTAGGAACAGTTAGCTCATCAGGCGGGTCATGTACAAAGCTCTGACCACTTTGCTCAACGAGAAGAATGAGAGGTATAGACGCGCAAGTGTGTCTGCCCGCTCATCTTTCCGTGCAATTAATTTGCGATGGAAAGCAGGAATAATCGTCGGATAACCCGATCTATTGAGGGACACGGGCACAGGTAAGGCTTCGTGAGGGAACTTATCCACACCATAAGCTCGTTGTAGACAAGAAGCACACTCCTTCAAATAGAAAGCAGTATGCAAGATGTCTGAACGTTTAGCTGTAGACCGTGCTAACAAGTATGCACCGACACAGTCTTCCTTGGTTAAACCGTCCGTGACCACCAAGATTACCTTAACAAAGTAACCTTGCAAGGTCCCCAACTGTTAGAACAGTTGGTGCCAATGTACTGGCCTAAGTGTGAGTAGCTTCCGAAATAGTAATCGCATAAAACATCGCCAGAAGATCAGAAGGCCCACGGCTGTCTTCAAGTTCAAATAAGTCTCCTCCTCGATACCTCAACCTCAGACCGGTCTTATTTTAAGAAAAAAAAAAAGAGCGTCCTCTCGGCATCCAGATGTGAAAGCAGAAACTAGCGCCTTATATAACAGGAGAAGGACTGACCGCTACTACGCGTAATCATTCTCAGATCGAGAAGGTAAAGAAAAGCGCATTCGCCACGCGAAAGCTTGAGTTTTGTTCACAGCTAAGAGTCTAAGAGTGATATGTCCTACTTTACTTTATCTTTAAAAATTATGACCGGGGGTCACTCGCTGCCCTAACCCCGTAACGTAAGTGCTTTCAGTCCCTTTAGAGCGAAGTCCACCCGAATGGGAAAGTAAGAAAGAGCGGAGCCGTGAAAAGAGCAGCGGAGATTCCTTAAAGACTAGCAAGGCTTACTCTAACAGCGGGAAGAGCAGATAAGAGAACAGCTTCATGTGACTAGACGAATTTCGTAGCTACGTTTTTTTTTTTATAACAAGGTATGCAATAGCAGCTTCTTCTGTAAGAGCAAAAAAAGCACTGACCTCAATTCCGTCTCAATCTCCTACCGGGTCTACGCCCTCTTTTAGCCATGGACGATTGTGAAAAAGAGAGTACCGTTCCCCCCTTCTACCTATCCCGATTTCGCTACATTTCCTTTCCTTCTTCCCGGGGATCAAAACAAAATCGCGATCAGCGGGATCGGCTCACTACTCCACATATTCAGAGTCCTCTAAGTCAGAGTTATAACCAACCTAATCATAAAGTTGATTTCATTACTCAGGACACGAAACCGGGGTCGATAAACTGACCTCCCTCCTACTTCCCCGTCTGATCCTCATACCTGGTCTTGGTCTTTCATCCTTGATGCCCTACTAGTCTTCCCCTTTCAGGGGCATACAGTTCTTTCCTACCAGGGAATCCTGGCTTGGTGACAGGAAGCAGCAGATGCAGTTGATTCCTATGATCTGAAAAGTCGTATACTGAGACTGTTCGTCCATATGAAATTCTTCCAATTCTTTTTGTTGGCGGCCACAAATGCATGCAGAGAACTCCGAAAATGCTGGAGGAAAACCTAAACGTTCAGAAATTACAAGAACAATAGGAACAGACATTCTTGAATCAGAAACTGGAACAAGCAAGTCTTCTGTTCCCAGTTTTTACATAATCAACTGACGAAAGCGTGGTCAGATCGGGATTTCTATTTTGAACAGACTATCAAAGCGCTAAGCTGGCAAAAGGGCTTTTTTCCCAAGAAATGGGTGTAGAGGAGCTCGTCTATCTTTAGTCATAGGGCTCACCCCCGAAGCCCCTTAGTTACACTCCGTCCCCCTTTTGCTTCGCATGATTAAGAACCCGGATTGTGTGACTGAAAAGTGTCCCTTTTAGCCGACGTAGACAGAAAAGCCACAGAAAAGTAGTCCCGCGGAGCTAAATCCAACATTGAATTGCTTTTCCGACCACGGTAATTTCTTATATAAGCTAGTCCCCTCCTCTAACTTAACCTCCTTGGGCCCGGTAACTGCCTTCCCACCCTCGTTCCTTCGTACCTTTGGTCGAGCCTACAAAGCTTCCTTTGACAGCTAAGAACCAGGAAGAGATACGGATAGAGGCGAGCTACTTATCCATTTTCACCGATCTGCCTAATCTTTAGGATAGTGCGCCTAAGAAGACGTTTTCGCTTTCGATTGCTTCTTCCTGGGCATTCGCTTCTGAACTCCACTAGAACCATCCCACGAGTCAGATTGAAAACTTGGCTTACTAAGCCGCTTATTAAAGTTCCCATACCTATGGTATGGTTTAATAAACGCTTACTTAGGAAGTTGGTGACCTGATGCATGAGGAAAATGGAGCCGGCGACCGAAAGAGGATGAAAAGGAAGGAATGGATCTCCCCCACTTACTGAAGCGAGTAACCCTCATTCTTATATTAGATAATTCTATATTGGAATTGGAATCTCTCCGTCTTTCATTCCCTTGTCGTACCTTCACCTCAAACAAGGTATCAAAGATCTTTTGTTGCTGACAACCTTGCTTTAAAGCGGCCTCAAAGCTCTGCTAACAACGGCGAGTAGATAGATATATCCTTCAGTTGCTAACAAGCCTACTTGCTTGACTTTTACTTTTGAGATGGCCGTTTACGGGCTTGAAGAGGTTAGTGCCTGTAGCAAACATATGATAAGGTAATAGAAAAAAAAATTTCTGATTCGGTGCCCTTTTCTTCTTCAGTGCTGTAGAGAAACTGAATTCCAGGGCGATTCGCTGATTATGAAGATTTCCTGCTCGCATTTAATTCTTCGCGGAGTGTAAATTTCCTCTCTTTGGTTCTTGAACCGGGAATTAACTCCCGGGGCGGACTAAATAAAACGTGCTACATGGGCATTCTCGCTGCCTCAAACGCATTGCATTCTCTTATACTATACCAAACTGAAGCCCGGTCCCGGCTGTAACTACTGATTGGCAAACTACTTATAGCTTTCCTGGCACAAGCTATTCCACTATCTAAATGACTGTTCTTTACGAGCGCCTAGAATCATCATGCATAAAAAGAGCATTTCTTCGATATGGGATACCATAGCCTTTTTTTCTCTAAGAGGATCTAGTAAACGAAGGTTTTTACATCGGTACTTCATCTACTGCTTTGGCAGAGATTCAAAAATCTTGAATCTTCATTCTATCTATGGGATCCTGTCTTTATTGCTTTTGTCTCCCAGAGCTTTATCAAATGCCAATCTCCGCCTTCTCGTCTGTGGCTAGCTTGCTATTTGAGGGACCAGTCCCCTTTTTATGAGCAATACTCCAACGGGGCAGCGCCCTTGTGTTGGTACCCGGGGCATGGGAAGCGTCTCTCGCACCTACTAACCACTGCCCCCTCGCCTGCAAGCATCGCTTTAACACACTTTCTACGATCACTTACGAGAATACGAATCTGGCACCCAGGACCGCGACTTGACCTCGACTCCGCCCTCGGCCCTCGACTTGACTGTACCTATCGAACTGGTATGCCGGTATCGACTAGTGACCTGCAGCTAATGCGATTGATGGATTGAACCGGGACTCAAGGAAGGTGTATGGGAGTCCTTATTGCTCTTACAGTGAGCGAGGGAGGCTCGAACCCTGTTATTTATTGTGACGTAGTCTCAGCCTTTTTGAATGAAAGCCTTTACTTAGCTTTATGGCTGATAGCATGACCTTGGTCTTCTTGGTCCCTTGTAACAGAGGAAGCATGCAGGTGTCTTGTCTTCTATAATGCATAGCGAATTCATGTGTGGCATGGGCACAGCCTTCACTTGCCACTTGCCTTAGGAAGTCTATCCCCAGTACCACTTGAAAGGCCTCCATGGGGGCTAGCGTCAGGTCTACCTTGCCCTTCAAATAACCCATGTGTAGCTCCACCGCACGAGCCAGACCTTATATGGTAAAACCCCCGTGTTGACGGCTCATCTTGCTTTGTTTAATGGAGCTGCTCCGGCTTCCTGACCGGATGAATTCAATCAATAAGGGCTTGGCCTGCGCCTCAGCTGGCGGGCTTCTCCCAAGAGAATGCCTTCCAGCTGCAAAGCACTATATTCCTAACGGTAGATCTGCTTTCTATCCCTGCAGGTACTCGCTTAGTCGCTCTAAAGGTCTCACCGTAAAGGCTTTTTTGATTTGAAAGGAGAGGGATGCTCTTTCTTTAATTGATAGGAATTGAAAATAGAGAAGAACGCATACTTAGTTACTATTCTCTTTATAAAGAAGAGGAAAAGGAAACGAAGTAGTCGGACTAATAGGCTAGATAGTTCAATCCTAAGAATGATTGAAAAGTCGGAGCTTCGTTAGCGACTAGAAAGGCTTAGGCCAATTAGACTGAATGTGGTATGGCAGCAGTAGCAAGCACGACTGTATCACCGACAAAAGGGGGATGGGGTTTCCCAATTCTATCTATTGACCCGAACTCTACCTCTATGTATTCTACTCGTATCGTAGCATGAAACCCTTTCAACCTGCTCCTCTGCTTATGGCATTACCCTATCCTCCTACTCTTTTTTAAAATAAATAAATATATACCTTCTAGATCCCATCTTAGACCATAGCTAGACCACAAGATAGTCGATAGGAAAGATATGGATTCCTTTATGGCAGTTTATGGTTTATACCCTGTACTTACTCTCCAAGGCTTTCGTATCAGGGAAGTTTACTTGTCTTCTGAATAGGGTACGGTTAGGTAAGTCCCCACCACTCTTTGACTTTGAATCGAAGGCAACGAGAGAAGCTTTTCATTGTACTATGACCCCTTAATGAGTGAATTCGCTTATCACTTCTTATTTTGTGAATTCAATATTAGATTTCTTTTTTGATCAGTGGATCATGAACCCGCGGGTTCATTACTTACTTTCTTTGGACTGAGCTTCGTTGCAACGTCCTCCTCGGGGTCTCATGAGGCTATTCTATTTTATATTTCCTTTATCACGTGCGGCGCTTGAGCGCGGACTCCCTTCTATATTGAGATTACATCTTTGTTTTTTTTTGTTCCAAACGTTTGTGTTATTTTTTTTTTTTTATCATTCTTTCAGGATTGAGATGCTTGTGTTAACTATATGACGAATCATCTTATTGTTTAGCAACAGCCGATTCATACACTAAGTAAAGAGTCCCCGCATTCGTACTCTATTCCTAAGGCGAGAGCTCTAGCGGAAAGGCCAACTACTGAATAGGGCTTGGCACATTGAAAGTTCGAAACTGAACTTCGAGAAGTTGGCGTGAGATGATCAATCCCGAAGATGCAAGTCTCATATTCGATTCTATACGAGATTCTTCTTGGACCTATGACCTCTTACTGTAAGTTAGAGATTGTCTGTCTACTGGGTATTGTATTCACTGTCTAAGCAGGTAAATGCCTTTTATTACCGGAACAGATTGTGTAGGGTTATTATCACCTCCCGACGAAGCCCTACTCACCTCACCACTTCCTGAAGAGGCCGTAGGTTCCTTGGCAACTGATACATTCTTCCTTATCATGACCAAAGCGACCACAGTTGAAGCAGATCGATGGGAGACCCTCGTACTCAATACGCTGAACTCTACCATCAATTCCCAGACACGGAGTCAAGGATAACTGCAATTCTAGCAAACCGACCCCTAGAACCATCCGTCGTATTGTAATCGATACGCACCAAACCTCTGCAATGAATCTAAGAAGGGCTTTGGTCTAGTAACGATAGTGCAGGCCCGGTAAACGAATCCAAGCAACAATCTTCGTCGGGTGCACATCGCTAGTCGTGAAGTCCCTGCTCCAAGGCTGCACTACTAGATAGTGACCATAAATCATCCATGGACCTCCCGAAAGAAAAAACGTAAACTCATCCGCTCGACAACCTTGAACGAAAATGCCCGCTTGAACGAGCATAATATATATTTTAATAGTATGCGATCGGCTTTGCATAGTTTAGATAAGATCCAGCCTCAGAGCATTTGATTGGTTTCCTTACTTTAAATAGTGGGAAGAACGGTCTCTATAGTTCAGTTCTTCACTACTCGCATTTAAAGGGCAGAGATCACTGAACCTTTGTGCTTGGGACTTGTAAGAAGCGTGAGAATGTTTGTTGGGTTTAAAGAAGGAAGACTTTGTGTACGATCCTAAGAGATTTGTAAAGGAAGCTCAGCCCTTATATCGTAATTCGTAGGCTCGGGTACGGTAGTAGCGTCTTAAGTATCGGAATCAGTTCCTGATGAAAGGTTGTGAGTGAGGATCGGGGAGACTCTTCCCCAGGTCTTTCGCCATATGTACTGAGATTGTTCGGGAGACATGGTCAAAGCACGGCAACGGAGTGGGGCCTCGAAGGTTATTTAGTTAGGAGGATTCTGGGGAATCGTCCACCTATCTTATATGATAAATATATACTACTTACTATAATCAGAACAAGTCCTATCCTCTATGTTGTAAGCTGGGTGGCGAGCTTATCATCATCGCAGACGATTTGGCTAAAGAGTGTTGTCGTCTTGTCCTGGAATGGTCTAAAGGAAGGCTTCCTGTTCTCTTGTTATCAGATATTCAAGAGATTAGGTCCATCAATCAAGGGTGGTCACTTGAGTGAGACAGAGGAGAGTGGGAAGATGATTGGATGTATGACCGGCGACTAGCGTATAAATGTCCTATTGACTTGGCGGGGACTATTGAAATCGAGAGATGTGATTAGCAGGGGATGTCAATGGCGAGTTGGGTCAGGTGCCCATCTAAATGAGTTGAAACGAATCCCTATCCCTAACAATCCGATCCACTTCATTTCAAATATGAGTAGGAAAATTCGCTGTTTGCATTTGAAAGACAGGGAGAGATTGCAAGCAAGCTTGAACCAAAGTGACTCTGCCTGCTAGAGAGAGCGGATTTGCCTTCTATCCGGAAAGTTTTTTCCTAAATTTTTTTATCCACAATCCCTTTGTATCTTTCGTTACTTTAATCACTCTTCCATGAATAATAGGAGAGCCTAAAGACTTCCCTAAATCATTGGTGGTGCTAAACCCGAAGCTACTGCTGATAGAGCGTCTTACATCAGGCGAAAGATTCTTAGAAAAGAAGAGCTTGTCCCACCTATGAGTAAATATTTAGTAGTAGTAGCCTCATTAGACCGGGTAGACCAATTCTACAATATTATAAGATGCTCTAGGTAGAGGTTCGAAGAGACTGAGCCAAGTAAAGAGAAATTGTCCGGGCCAAGAAAGAAAGCCGGGAAGGCATAGAGTCGCCCCCCAAGATGAAAGGGGATTGGTGGCATCGGTGCCCCTCATTCATTGGATATAATCCTCGACCTTTAACGACGGGACAACAAAGGACATTTTACCGAAGAGCACTAGACCAAGTTAGACGGCTAAAAGGAAAGCGCTCGGCTCGAACCATTCTCATGGGATCGGCTTACCTCACTTTCAAGCATCCACTGGATCAGAGATCCTTCTTCCTTTAGCGGCTGAGAACAAAGAGTAATCACAATCGCTTGCTGATGTGATGTGTTTTACATCGCACCGACGCTCTCTTATCTATTAGCCATAGGGTTTGCGTTAGACTCGAGAGTCCACAAATGCAGGAATAGCTATTCTGATGACTCAAGCAGAGTTGCTTTCTGATTCCCTGGCCTAGGCCTAGGTAAGAGTGCTTTCGCTTCCTATATCGAAAGCGCACTCACAATCTATAGCTCACTTAAGGCTAGAAAGCTAGGCTTCTTCATACAAATCCAACCGGGAACCTTCTTTCAAAACTCGCTCTCCAGCACTGACTTTCATGTGACTTTGGAGGGTCCCTTTCTCAATGGGAATCATTGCCTAGTCTGACTCATCGAAGATGCAAAGAATCGTCTTTTTTACTTTTCACTCTTAGCTGTGAAGAAGAAAGCAAGTAGTCGCTTCCGGAAGCTGAGACTGGACCCATTTCCTTTCGTATGGAGCAAGGACTGAGCTTCTGCCTGCTCTAAAGGAGGTCAATCTATTGAATTGCTCCGTTGGGAGAGAAAGGATTCGGCATTCGTTCTTAGGTCTTCCGTTGCTTACTCTTATCCATACGAAAAAGAAAGGTAGCTCCTGACTTTATTTGGTCTTCTTACTCAGTTCCCGGAATACGCTCTTCATCTGATCTTGATAGAAATATAATAAAAAATCGAGTAAAGCTCCTAGCTAGGCTAGGATAAGAAGTAGCAGTGTCAGGTCAGAGCCTTTTGGTGGAGGCAGGGCTACTAGAAGTGAGAGGCTCGAGTCTGAAAGGGATGGAGCTTTCACAGTCTTTAATTTAAAAAAGAAGGAAGAGCTGGTTCACGGTAAAGAGCAGAACTCGGACTATTTGGATTGAGCCCAGACAAAACCGAATTTCTTTGAACAGCAGGAACTTGAGACTCGGCTTAGTGTCTTACGTGATAAGGCCTCTCTTTAAGCATCAAAGCAAGAGTTATCGGAGGCGAAGTAGGAGTAGGAGTTGAAGGGTTAGCTCCTCTTTCCTGGCTTTGTCATTATACGAAGATGAACTGGCACACAAGTAAGTAAGCGGCTCTTAGTGGTCTTATCTTTTAGAAGTGGTTTTGCTCCGACCGCCCTTCTGCAGCTTTCCCCGCAATACTCTGTTTTAATCGATTTACATCTAATTTACCTAAATATCCAACGCGTTGGAATGAGGGTCCAGACTTGCGTCGAATGGAATTCCATGATCCGCATCGATTTAATAGCCAATGCGCTCATATCTCGAATTGCACAGAACCCACTACCACTACCTTTTCGATAACAAAGCCCTGGACCAAGCCCGCTTTTGCTCCGATGAAGGCGTTGGAATGGAAGTGCTGTTGATTGTGCTCGTCGAAGAAAGAAGATAAGTATTTGCAGTGGAGTAAGAATCTCCCGTGGAACAATGGTCTAGCCCTACGGACTAGTCGTTCAGTAGTCTTAGAGAGCAGTTAGTCAATGGTCCAGTTGTTTAGCCCTACTAGCGGGAGCCAAGAATTCATCGCAGTTGTTGGCAGCGCACAGTATAAGTCTCTAGCCTGCTGTATATCCTACCGGCAGGGGCCCGGCAAACGGAAGTCAGAGCTGCTCAACGCACCACCAGCCCTTGGCACGACGATCAGGTCAAGCAAAGCGCTCCAACCAAAGGACAAAGGAAAGGGGCGCAGCGCGCACATAACTCCTTGATGAAAAAGAAAAAACAGGGAGTTTTCAAGCTCTTCACATTGTGAAACTGGAATCCTGGAATTGCTTGATGACATTCGATTTCGTTCCGTCGACTCTTTTATCTTATTTTTCTTTGTTTGGTGGAGATCTACTCCGGATGCTTACTGGAGATAGACTCCTCTCTATGCTAACTATCTTTGTATGGAAAAGCCCTAGTTGTAAATCTTTACTACTTATTCTAATATATTAGTTCGTCAAAATGTGCTGAAAATGAAGAAACAAAAGCCGGGATAAAATACATATTTTAAATATAATATCAATCATGCTAAATAAGAATGCTAATGTTGTTACTGGAATTGATATCCCATCCCTAAAAAAGGGACTACTGACTTATCTTATGTTACCACTTTATAAAAAGAAATCTATATAGGTCCAACAACTGAAACTGTAAATAAGGCAAGAAATCCGATAAATGCCTATTTGTTTTGTCCTGGGTAGAAAAAAAGTTTGACTGAAAACTGCAGCATATTATTCGATGTCATTGTCGTGTCAGCCAAGCAAAAAGTTTGAATGAAGGCCATGCCTTTTGCCGATGGAGTTGCATTTCGAGTGGAAGTTGGAGTGGTTTTCTAGCCCTAGGCTAGACTAGTTTTCCGCCTATTTCCCTTCGAGCTAGTTGCTTTCTTTCGCCCTATCAGTCCTATCCCCTTGCTTGCAGCCGAAGCAGCGTGAGCTCTTTTCTACCGATATTTCCAGCTGGGTAGTTTGAGCTTTTGATGTTGATGTAAGCAAGTGAGCGAGCCTGTGAAAAAGGCATCAGGGTCAAATGCCTAAGCTAATGGAATCTCCAGTTGGAGTGCTAGTCGTTGCATCTGTCTAAGTAGTAGTTGCCCATCCAATTCAAGTGCTTTCCTACGGCTAAGGAGTCTTTGTCTACGGATAATAAGTAGTTTTTTTACTATTATTAAGGACTAATTGCCTCCGCATAACCATTAGTTGCATACCCAAAAGGAGCATTCATAATTAGTCAAGTTCCCTTTCATTCTGATTTATTTTAGCGAGTGCAAAGCAAGCAACCAAATATCTTAACTTCGGAGTCAGGAATTAAAAAGAGGTTTATGTTCGCTCTGCGGGCACGAACTAGTCGAGATGTATGTGGTGCCCTTTCATTCGCACTGGTGAGGGAGAGAGGCTCAGCCAAGAGTGAGTCTGAATTTCCCTCAATAGTGGTCTTTCCGTCAGGAAGAGGTTTGGAACCAACCCTGTATCGTCCTCAGTTGCATCTCTGGTATCAGCATATTCTTGACCTCCATGCTACTCTATTTCGCCACTGATCCCGACACCAATCCGGCATGTATATAGAAATTACTGGGTTCCCTCACTCCGGCCTATCCGACGAAGTGACTCCCGTAGAAGAAAAAAAAATTTACAGTAGAAGATCTTGCTTGCCAAACTTTCTCCCCTTCTATCAATCATTGGAAAAAAATCTCTTCTTTTATTTTTCTTTTTAGGCTTAATTTAAACCTTTTAAGCTAGGTTGACTATTGCTAATGACTTTTTTTTATCCATCTATGTTCTTTTTGATCGTTTTTCCTTACCCGCGGATCTCCCCTTATTTTTGTACAGGGAGCAGGCAAGGTGAGCTAGCACACGGAAGCATAGAAAGGCTGTTGGTGTAGCAAATTAACCAAGCTGAGCAATGTAACTGGAGCATGTCAGTCAGGTTGCACGAACCAGAGTGGCGAGCCAACACAAGGCCAAAGCTCAGTTAGCAAGGGGGGAGGGATAGAGACTACGAACAATTTTTGAAACCCAACGGAGAGAGAAAGAGATGGAATCAAAGTCCAATCCGCCAGCTTATCTCTACCGCTAGGCACAGAGCCCGATAAGTTGACTTGACTACCGCCAAGCAATAGGTTATAAGGCAGATCGACGACAATCTCATAGGCTTACCATAAATGGTCTTTTTTAATGCATCCTTTCACAAGTCAGTGGAATCCTACCCCTTAGCTTGACCTTTCCTCAGCGGCATTTAATGCTCGAAGAACCTTTTTTGGTAATTCATGCATGACTTACTTGGACAAGATGAAGACAGCAAGTATAAACTGAAGCTCTCCATCTAAAAAGACCTCTCCTTACTTGTAGATTGATCTTATCTCTTTATTTCTACCTAAACTCACCCACCGCCCACTCTCTTCCTTCGACGATCCACTGGGGAAACTCTTACTTATGCTGGTATTGGCTCCTCTCCCTCATCGATATCCGGTAGCGTGACCGTGGTTCTCTTTCAAAGCTCAAAGCCGGAATGCGTAAGCAAAGAAGCAGTAGTTTGCTGGATGGAATTCCGTCGAGTGCGGAGGACCGAAGACGTCTTCGTACTAGGTACTTAGAATCTTCCTTCGCCAACTAACTGAAACAGATGGCCTCAGTTCACTTGTACGCTCATAACTACCTCGGAAAAGTACGAGAATCAACATGTGCCTCCATACGCCGGCTGACATCATCCCAGCAGCCGTTATACGATCTTTCAAGGCAGCACGACTCCTTCATCTTCACATATCTCACGAGCATCATGGTACCGAGCAGGGCGCAAAATACCGGATCACCGAATACCGAGTAAGTCATACATAACCAGCCGAGTACCAGACTCCCGAATACAACCAAAGAGCCGAGTTCCCCGAGTATCCTCGGGATATGTTCTCGAAGCCTTCGCTTACCTATTAGATTATCAAAACCCGAATCCACGTTTGTCCGCTTTTCTCCGCTCTAGCTGGCTGGAAATGATGAGGCGTCTAAGAAAGCTTCCCGAAAGCCACTCTTTGACAACGGACTAGAGCAATCAATCAAGGACAGAGCAGGACGTATTCGGTGAGAGAAGCAGAACCATTCGTAGCCCCTACCTATTTGAGACTGAGACTCAGGCCGAGAATATGTTCATGTGCACAGCCGGTTCGACCTGCGCCCGTATGCCCAAGACACATGGGCAGAGGTCCTGGAGTGAAGGCGGGGAAAGCCCTTTATTCTATTCTATTTTTTTAAGTCTTTTTTTTTAAGCAGCAGCGCACGCTGTCTTAATTGATTCAACAATTGCTATACTCTCTTGAGTGAAATATTTCTAACAGAGCCTATTCTCTTACTCGACTCCTCTAATGTAAAATAGACTATTGTACTTGAAAAGGTATGAAGTAAGTCGACTGATAAGGAAAGGGATTAGGCATATCAACCGTATTATGCTTTCTTAGGATAGGATAAAGAGAAAGCCTTCTAAACTCATTATCTTATCTTTACTAAACGAAAGTCATTATCTTTAAAAGGAAATAAAGATATCTCTTAAAGAGAGATTAAGAGGATCAGCTACTACTTCTCATAGCATAGTAAGACTGCTAACTTTTTTACAGGAGTTCAAGACTACGGGGAGTTTCCCACGGGAGTGGACCTTTTTAGGGTGCTAGCAGAGTCAGATGAAGTCTTCCATTAGAGCTTTTTTATATTATATATGTAATTATAGGATTTTTTTTCGTTGATCGGATCTTTCCGGTTTAAGGACTGATGTCTGCTGGGCCCCAAGCCCCTCTCTTCATTGACTCTTGGTACCTAGACACTTTGAATCAATCCCCTCTTTATATGTATCAGAGTTCGACACTCCATCCCAGATCTCTAGGAAAAGGCCTGAGACTTCTTTCCAGTCATAACAACCAGACCCGG
>CATIWQ010212080.1:0-31660 GCA_949673415.1 Euphorbia schlechtendalii
ACTCTTTGTGAAAAAGTTATTAAACTTATTAGTAGAAAAGTGGCGAACAATATCTTTTAAAACTACATTGCAACTGTATACTTGCAGTTATCATCATTTTTCTATCTTGATAAGTGGTATTGACAACACCTATACTTTACGTGAACAAGTTTTTGGCACCATTAATATATAGCCAAACTCTTTGCAAAAAAGTTATTAAACTAGTTAGTAGATTAGTGGCGAACAATGAGCCATGCTTGCATTCTTTGTGATTGAATAAAGTTTTTCACACAATTTTTCCAAAATATGGAATGATTACCGTCATATAACGGTGGTCTGGTTACAAACATTCCCTCCTTTAGGAGCATTGTTTCTCCTGAGCTAGAATTGTAACTGTTATATGCATTTATAAATCTTTAACTCAGATGATTAGTCAATCAATTGAGCACTTGCTCTGATACCACTTGTTGGTCCTTAGATGGCTCAATTAAATAGCAAAGGGGGGAGAATGCAGTTCTTGGTTTTTTTTTGGATTTTTTAAAATATTTACCAAGTTAAAGTTTTTAGATATATGAGTTGAGTGATGCGTGCTGAGTTGGGTCAAAAACACTTATAAACTGCTCAGCTTTACTGGCATAGTTTATGTATAATCACTTGTTGAGTACTCTACTCATCACTGATTGGTTTTTCAAGCAAAATTGAAAACAAAGATAAAATGATGGATGGGATAAAAGCGATAAAGGCAAGCGATTAAGGTTAGAACTTTAACACCTGAGATTTTATCCTGGTTCGGCCCCTAACCTACATCTAGTCCCCGGATTCCTTTCCGAGCTTTAATCCACTAGTGATTTTGTTTCTTCCTTAGGAAGAGAAGCCTTTATAGGGGTAGACTCTATTACAAAAAGTACCTTTCTTTCTAACTACCACTCAATCCACAATTTGGGTAACCTTCCCAAACCGTCTATCAAATTTCTAAAAGAAATTTGTGAATTGAGGAATTCAACTTATAATACGTTGAATCCTTTACAAGGTTAAATCTTAAGTGATATTTCTCTCTATTATAAACAAAATTAAAATAATGAATGTTTGTTGATTGCTTGGTTTGGAATTTCTTGAAGCTGGGAGTAAATGGACAAAGTTTCAGCTCTTTAAGAAATTCGAGGTGATTTACCAAATTTGAACGTCTACTCCAGTCTTCTATTTATACTTGAAGGTCTTGGAATTAGCCATTGCAAACTTCTCATCATAATAGCTCTTCAATTTATCTTCACTTCAAATCTTTCAAATTTTCTAGTTGGAGACAAATTCATGGACGTTTAGAGATAGAGATTTTGAGCATTGAAGCTTGATATAAATCAATTGTTAAAAAACTCATCTGTCTTCAAGCAATCCATTCTGATAGAGAGTCATGTGAGATGAAACGTGGAATTCTACCATTAGTTAACTTGCTGACATTTGCAAAGGCGCGGGGACACACTGAGAATGGCACATGTCAGAGGATTCCTTTTGCCTTGAACTTAGGTGAGGAATCTCCAACATTCCGTATTGACACCTTTTGTCTTGTGAGGACCGCTGGAATATCTTCTTTAATTTCAGTGATTTTTCACCTGAAAAGCAAGGCATATTCTATTTATCACAGAAACCGTTAGTAGCACAAGTGTGAAATATTTCTCTAACTGTCAAGGATGACAGCTTTTCTATTTAAAATCTAACTCAGCAAAGTTGAGTGGATATCGTCTAAACTATGTAATACTCAGCTAAGCTTTTCTTACTCTAAGCAATAACTTAATTAATTACTCAATAAGCTGAGTTATTTTTTCTTAGACAAACTCAAGTAAACTTCATTACTTATGAGTATGCTTAGTACTCGATTAATTTCACTATCCTAGATAGTTTGTTGTTTTCAAAACGTTTAAGTACTGTGAAGTACTATTAACTTGGTTTCAACAAGAAATGAAGATATTTTTTTCTAATCAGTGTACTCACTATTAAAGGCTTCTCCGCCTATTGAAGGAAAGAATTAATAGTGGATTAAAGCTCGAAAAAAGAATCAGGGGATTAGAGGTAGGCTAGGGCCCGAATAAGGATAAAATCTCAGGTGTTCTCTATCATTAACTACCTTTTATTATCTTAATAGTGATTACGCTCATTCATCATCTCTCTATTCATATATCTTCCTGAAAACGATTCTGAGCTAATTAAGATTACTCAGCACATCATGAAGGTAAACTAAGTCAACTTAAGCTGAGAAGTTTCAAATTTTACCCCAAAAGTGCACTCAGCTTAGTTCACTCAACATGCATTTAATAATAATGTAGAACCCAAGTTCATAGTACCTCACAGTACTTTAATGTTTTGGAAATAACAAACTGTTAAGGTTAGTGAAATTAATTGATTACTAAGAATACACTTAATTAATGAAGCTACCTAGAGTTTGTTTAAGGGAAAAACCTCAATTTTGCTGACTAATTAATTAAATTACGGCTTAGAGTAGGAAAAGCTGAGTTTGTGCTGAGTACTACGTAGTTTAGAAGCATATCAACTCAGTTGTGCTGAGTTAGCTTTTAATTAAAAGTTGTTTTCTATGACATTGAATTACACACGTGCTACTAACAAATTATGTGAGAAACGGAATATTCTGTAGATATTTTTCAAGAATAATTGCACTGAAATTAAGGAAGATTTTCCAGTGGTCCTCACAAGACAAAAGGTGTTAGTACAGATGTCGGGATTCCCTCACCAAAGTCCAAGACAAAAGGAATCATCTGACATGAGTCATTTTCCAGTATCTCCATACGCCTCTGCCAACGTCAGCAATTCAATAAATCTAAAGATTCCACGTTGCAATATAGCGCGCCTCTCTAAACCGAAATTCTTGAAGATAAAATGAGATTTTGTCAATGGATTTTTATCATGCCTCAATGTTCAAATTCTTATCTCTAAACATCCTGGAATCTATCTCCAATAGGAAGATTCAAAAGATATCAAGAGAAGAGAAATTGAAGATCAACGACCTCGAAAAGTTTACAATGGCTACTTCTTAGAGCTTCAACTATAAATAGAAGAGTGAAGCAGACGTTCAAACTTGGTGAATCACCTTAAATTTCTTATAGAGTTGAAACTCTGCGAAACTACTCCCAACTTCAAGAAATTCCAATCTCAATCAATCAACAAACACTAATTCCAAATTTGTTTGTAATAGAGAGAAATTTCCTTAGATTTAACATTGTAAGGATTCAACATTTCTATAAGTTGAATTCAGTTGGCAATCTTTTCATTTAAATTTGAGTGTTAGTTTGGGAAAGGTACCCAAACTAAGTCAAGCGGTAGTTAGGAAGGAAGGAACTTTTTGTAAAATTGTGTCTATCCGTTGTAAAGGCATCTCCACCTAAGTAAGGAATGAACACTAGTGGATTAAAGCTCAAAAAAGGTATTTGAGGATTGGAGGTTGGCTCAGGGCCGAACTAGGATAAAATTCAGGTGTTGAAGTTATAAACTTATGCTCTTAGCTTTTACTTCATTCTACTCATTCATCATCTCTCTGTTATTTGTTTTTGCTTGAAAAACTAATCCTTGCTGAGTCGAGCACTCAGCAGCAGATTGTAAATAAACTATGTCAACAAAGCTGAGTAGTTTATTCAATTTTTATATCGTAACTTAGCACACATACTCAACACGCATATAAAAACTTAACTTGGTAAAATAGAATTTCATAAACGTTAAAAGTAACCAAGATTCGCATTCACCCCCCCCCCTCTGCTGTTGTTTACAAGCTTTTTATAGGATCAACAAGTGGTATCAAAGTAGTTGCTCAACTTTTAGACTAATCATCTTTGAGTCAAGATCCATAAATGGCTTACAACAACTTCAATTCCGTGTTAGGCAATACTCCTTAAAGAAGGAATGTCTGTTATGAGACCACCTCTTTTTGATGGTAATCATTATAATTTCTAGAAAAATTGCATGAAAAATTTCATCCACTCACAAAGCATGCAAGCTTGGCTCACTATCGAGCTAGGCTCCAGAGTTCCCACAGTTGTGAGGAACGGATTGCGCATTCTCATAGATCTAGAGGACTACGATGACACTGACCTGAGGCTTCTCAAAGAGAATACTGCACCAATTAATTACTTACACTATGCGCTAGATCTTACTAAGTTCAACAAGGTCTCAAGATGCGAGACAGTGCAGGAAATCTGGAAGAAGCTAGAGATTACCTATGAGGGGACCGACAAGGTCAAGGAGTCAAAGATCAATCTCATGCTAATGGAGTATGAGATGTTCACCATGAAGGCTAGCGTGGGAATTCAAAGCTTGAATACCAGGTTCATTAACATCGTTAATGAATTGAGGAGATTGGGGAAGGAGTTCTTTGAAGAGGAGCTCATCAAGAAGATTCTGCGCACTCTTACTCTAAAGTGGGACTCCAACAAAAGCGCCATTGAAGAAGCTCATAACCTGAAGACCTACAGCTATGATGATCTGATAGGCACCTTGTTGACTCATGAGATGTCTCTAAGGAAGTATTCTGATGATTCCAAGAGGATTTGAGGCAAGGAGAGAGAGGGTAAAGCCATTATCCTGAAAGCTGATTCATCTGATGAGTCCACTAGGTGCGACTCTGATGAGTAAATGGCCCTTCTGATCAGGTATTTCAAATGCTTCATTAAGAAGGACGGGAAGTTCAACAAAAGAAGTTTCTCACTAAAACCAAGTCAACTCAGCACCAGCATGGAGCTGAGGAAGAACCCAAGAAGGAGCACAGCAAAGATATCAAATGCTTTATCTGTGGAGAGAAAGGCCATATCCAATCCTGCTGTCTTAAGGTGAAGAAGGAGAGATTCAAGAAGAGGTTTTCCGAAAGAATGAGGCACTTGCTGCCTCCTGGAGTGACTCAGAAGAATCCTCATCATCCTATGAGAAAGTAATTGATTTGGCCAACCTCTGTTTGATGGCCATTGAAGATCGAAGAGGTGAAGTCTCAGCATCTAGAGAGATCAATCTACTGCTAATTCTGAAGTTGAGCAAAATAAAGGAAAAGCTCCTGAAGCTGAGGTACATCTTGAAATTCCTTTATCCATGGAAGAATTTGCCTAGGCTCTCTTTAATGTTATGAAATTGACTAACAATTTGATGAAGAACATCAAGGAGCTAGTGAGGAAAAGTGATGAATTAGAAGATACTAATGCTTCCTTATCACTTGATATTCGATTTCTTCAAGAAAAAACTGAGTATCAAGAATGTTCTTTCAGTAAGCTCACTAAGTAATTAGATGAGTTAATTGTTGAGATAACAACTTTAAAGAAGAGAGGGGTTCCTCCTCCAACCAACAGTCAAACTCAGAGTAACCAAACTCACAATTCTAAGAGGAAGAATTCCTCTAAATAGAAGAAAGCAAGCCATCCCAAACCAAAACTGTGTGTGGTTTTTGTGGGAAAGCTAGACATGCCACAATTCTCTATAGTCTTAAAAATGATTATTATGATGATTACAACTAGTCTAATTTAAGCACTACTAACAAGGGAGAACCCATCTCAAAAGCATGGGTAATTAAGAAAACGTAACGGTTTTGCAGGTGAGCCTTAGATCCGCTGATGACTCTCGAATGTCATTATTGGATAGTAGGTGCTCAAGGCATATGATGGGAGATGAAAGCCAGTTCATCTCATTAGAGGGTAAAAGAAATGGAAGTTTCAGTTTTGGAGAAAACTAGAAAGGCAAGATTGTAGGCTGTAACATTGTAGGTATCTCTCCTTCAATCGAAGAGGTTTCTCTTATCAAGGGTATGAAGTTCAACTTGCTTAGTGTAGCCCAGCTCTACAACAAAGGAAAAAAGGTTATATTCAACTCAAAAAGATACTCAGTAATTGACTGTAAGACTGATTTTACTATTCTCTTTGCTCCTCGAATCAATAATGTTTATATGATTGATTTATCCCCTGGCTCCACTAATGTGTGTCTTGTATCTAAGGAGGATAATTTGTGGCTTTAGCACAAAAGGTTGGGTTATATAAATATGAACATTCTGTCCAAACTGGCCAAAAAGTAATTAGTTGTGGGTTTACCCATCATCAGCTTTGATAAGGATAAACTATGCTCAGCTTGCCAACTAGTTATGCAAGTTAAAAATTCATTTGAGTCAATAAATCATGAAGTAACTAAGCGACTACTGGATCTCCTCCACCTAGATCTTTTTGGCCTAGTTCAGCTAATGAGCATGAGTGGTAAGAGATTTTTATTGGTGGTTGTGGATGACTTCACAAGATTTATTTGGGTAGTCTTATTGAGTAGCAAAGACGAAACATATGAATCTTTTATCAAGCTTAGTAACTGGATAATGAACAAAATAAGATATAAAGTTAGTAGAATTCGAAGTGATCATGAATGTGAATTCAAGAATTTTCATTTTGAAGAATTCTGTTCAGCGCATGGTATTGACTACAACTTCTCTTCTCCCTATACGTCTCAATAAAATGGGGTTGTAGAACGGAAGAATAGAACCATAGTTGAAATGGCTTGATCCATGCTGAGTGATAACAATCTACCAAAATACTTTTGGGGAGAAGCTATTAATATAGTCTGTTATATCTAGAATTGGGTTTTAATTCACCCAATTCTTGAGAAGACTTCCTATGAGCTTTGGCGAGGGCGCAAGCTTAAGATTGGTCATCTCAAATCATTTGGCTGTAGGTGCTTTAATCTTAACAACAAGGAGCAGTTAGGTAAGTTTGATCCTAAGTCCAATGAAGGTATCTGTTTGGGATACTCAATTAATAGCAGGGCATATAGAATATATGTCAAACGAACCAGCCTTTTAAAGGAGTCTATGCATGTAGATTTTATTAATAATGTAGATAGACGTCCATCTGATGAAGATGAAGGAGTACCCTAGCAAGCATATCCACTCAGTATGCCACTATCTGTGCTGACCAACCTAGTACAAGAACCTAAATCTGAGGAAGCCAAAGAAGATGATGAGGATCTTTCTATCAACTTCAAATATGGTGAAGATCAACCTCCACCTCAACATCTCATTATTGATCCTCCAGTAGTTGATCCTAGTCTTCCAAGCGAGATTAGATTTCATCGCAACCATCCTCTTGACAGCATAGTTGATGATGTTCATAATCCAATGATGACCGAGGTCAGCTCAGCAGGATGATGATTCACCCAACCTTCATATCATTGATCAAATGCAAGAAGTTTGAAGATGTAGAAGGAGATGATTATTGGATGATCGCAATGTAAGAGGAGCTGGACCATTTCAAGCACATTGATGTTTGGGATCTAGTTTCGAAGCTGAAAAGGAAATCAATTATTGGAAAAGATTAGAAGCAATTCGAATCCTAAGTGCGTTCGCATCTCATATGAACTTCAAATTATTTCAAATGGATGTTAAGAGCACATTCCTGAATGGATTCATTAAAGAAGAAGTCTATGTTCACCAGCCTCTAGGATTTGAAGATCCGAAGAATCATAAGCATGTCTTCAAAATGAAGAAAGCTCTCTATGGATTGAAGTAAGCTCCTAGAGCTTAATATGAGAGGCTAACCAATTTCTTGATCAACAAAGGCTATGAAAGATGAAAAGCAGATACAACTCTATTTATCAGGCGAAGAAAGGAAGATATGTTGCTTGTCTAAATATATGTTGATGATATCGTATTTGGAGCAACTAATGAGAAGCTATGCAAGGAGTTCAGTAAGCAAATGAAGAGCGAGTTCAAAATGTCTATGATAGGAGAGCTCAATTTCTTTCTTGGTCTTCAAATCAAGTAGACTGAAGATGGTATTTTCATTAGTTTAGCTAAGTATACCAGAGAAGTCCTGAAGAAATTTGATATGGAGCATTCAAAGCCAATGTCCACTCCCATGGCCAATGATACTATCCTGAGCAAAGATGAAGCTGAAAAACCTGTGGATAGCAAGTTCTATGGAGGGATCATTGGTTCTCTTCTTTATCTCATTGCTAGTAGGCTAGACATACAATATGCAGTGTGCTACTGTGCTCGTTATCTAGCTAATCCTAGAGAATCTCACTTAGCTACTGTTAAGAGAATTCTCAAGTACTTGCAAGGTTCAATTGAAGCTGGTCTGTGGTATCCGAGCAGTTCATATTTCACTCCTAAGGGATTCACAGATGCTGATTATGGTAGAGATAAGCTCGACAAGAAAAGTGTAGCAAGAGGATGTCATTTCCTTGGAGAATGTCTTTTTTTTTATAGTAAGAAGCAAACTTCTATTGCGCTGAGTATAATTGAAGCTGAGTACATGGCAGTAGGAAGTTGTGTAGCACAATTGTTATGGATTAAGCAGCAACTGGAAGATTATGTTATAAATTTAAATTGTCTTGAAGTTATGTGTGATAACAAGATTGAAATTAACCTATCCAAAAATCCAATTCAGCATGGTAGGATGAAGCATGTCAACATTAGACATCACTTCATTAGGGATCATGTGCTACGAGGAGATGTCAAGTTAGAATATGTTCCTTCTGAGGGATAGAGCGCTGATATCTTCACCAAGCCATTCCAAAGGAGCAATTCTGTGTACTGAGGCAGTTAATAGGAATGGCTAATCCATGATGAAGAACAAGAAGGAAGCTGAAATTCTCAAAATTTTGGCTAAGTGTTGAAGAGTATATCTTAAAAAGACAAGTGGATAACACCATCAGTTTTTCAATAAAACAAGGTGAGGAATAGTTCACGGTTAAATTTCAAATTTCTATATTTTCAAAAAGACGTGCTTTTGAATTGGAACCGTTTTTACCAAAACTCACCATTTTACTGAGGTGGTTGATATCACTCAAATCTTAGAGTCCATTTCCATCTTGAGTTGAGGTAAAGCCACATGCCCCAGAGAGTTACTGAAGTCTATATAAGGTGAACAGTTAAAAGAGATAGAGATTACTTGCTTTTTAAATCTCAGAGCATTCGAACACTAGAATCCCTAATTCTCTTCTTCTTTCAAATCCTTTCTTTTAAACTCTCAAATGGTGATTCTACTTTCAGACTTAAGAACACCGCCACCATGAAAATAGTTGTAAATGCTGAAGGGAAAACTGAGAAGCTCACCCTTTAAGAGGGAACCTACTTCACTAGAGTGGAGTGGGCTGATAATCTGGATTTCGATCCAGTATATGAGGTGGACTATGAAGGTCTGCTAGTCAACAAGACCATGCATCACATCATCAAGCAATAGCACATAAGTTCTTTTCTGAAGTTGGAGGGTCCTGCTATCACAGGACTCATTAGGGCATTTTACTCAAATCTTTACACTATTCAGGGATTTGATGATATCCTCATGATGGATTTTGGGGGAAAATCCACCCTCATCTATGCAAAGCTGATTGGAAGAGTCCTCAACATGCCAAATTAGGGTACTCAGCTTAAAAGGACTGATGATAAAGATGTCATGGTGATTCTGGAGGATTGGGAACTCCTCGCGAATTACTATTTTAGAGAGGTAGCAGCCAGCGAAATGAATTAGACTGCTAGAATGTGCCACGAGCTTGCGGTGAAGCAACTGCTACCAAAGATGGGCTCAGTGACTAGCTGCACCTATTTTGAAAGGTGTGTGGTCTACCATATGGTAGAGGGTAAGAAGCTGAACTGGCCAGCGATGATTCTTCATCATTTGACCAAGCTAACTACCATCTATCACTATTATTACCTCATTACCGAGCTAATGAGGGTAGAAAGTTGACTTGGCTGAGCTTTTAGAGGAGTCTGGTGAACTAGTGCAGCCAGTATAGAAGAAATTTGAGATAACTCATTTCAGTAGAGTGTTTCACAATCAGGTGCACGCTAGGTATAACAAAGCACAACAGAAGCAAAAACTGAAGTGTGTATCGATAGTGGTACCTGTGGACATCCTAAAAGAGGATGAAGATGGCTTCATGGTGGATTTCAATGAAAGTGATGACTCAGACAAGCAACTTATCTCCATCATCCTAGAGAAAGTCACCACCACCTCCTCTCCCTAGCTGAAGGCTGCTTCCTCCAAGGCTAGGGGGGAAAGCCCTGCGAAATCTAAATCTGATGAGGCCCCTGCTCAGCCTCAAAGACAAAGAAGGAAAATAAAGGCCAAAACCTACACTCAATGTGAAGCGGAGGCTAAACTCCATCTTGAGCAGTAAGCTGAGGAAATTGAAGATGTGGCTGCGACCAATGAGTCCCTGAGCCAAAGAAAGCACAAAATGGTGTTTTCTGAAGAATCAAAGGAGTAGGGCAAGGCCAAGAATTCGTAAGAAGAGGACACTCTAAGTCCTAACACTACTACTGAGGTACAAGAAGTTTTTCCCAAAATCAAAGGTACCCAGCACAAGTGTTTAGCCACCAATAGGCCCCTGCAACGCAATGTGCAGGTGGGGAGCAACGAGGAGGATGTTGGAGACACCCTTACCCTTATTCTTGAGGAGTCTAATCCGTAGGAACCCAACATCCCCACACCTTCTTTCACTCATGTTGAGGGATCCTCAACTCAGCATGAGAAAACTCAAGCTGATCCATCCTTGGGTCACATAGCTAGCCAAGAGGTTCCTAAAATTCCTACCCCCTTTTCTTCTGTACATCCCAAAACCACACCTTCTTCTGTAAATCCTTCTAATCCCTCAGTTTTTACCCCTGTAGATACTAAAAAACCAACTGTAATTCTCCTCCTCCACCAATCATAGTAAATTCTCCTATCCGTATTCCTACCTCACCTATCAATACCCAAAATTCAACTATCCACATTTCTTCTCCCACAAAAAGCCATGACTCATTCTCTCTGAGTCATTCTCCAGTAAATAACCCTTCTTCTCATTCTTCCCTTGTAAATTCTCAATCTGAAACCCTTCCTTGTACATCCATTATACCTTCTATTCTGCTCAACCAAACCATTCCTAAACTTTCTTCAAATGTACAAACCTCTAAACCATCATATTCTTCAAACCCATCCTCTACCCTCTTAAACCCTCTGGTTAGGGAAGTTCCCAATGCTGAGAACTACGCTCAGCATGGAAAAGCAAGTGGTCAGACTGCTAAGGTAAATTTACAACCTGTGAAGCAATTGAACCCAGAAGAGAACCACTCCATGAGGATTTGGTAGATGCATCTTTCTTAGCAGAAATCAGAGAGTTAGCTAGGAAGAAATTCCCTAAGCTCAAGACTACCGCTAAGTTGGATGGAAAAGTAAGCCAAGTGCTACCAGCTCATGAATTTACAGACTTATCTTCCAGAACAAAGGTAAAATTGCCTGAGTTTGAACAGCATACAAGTGTGCATAGTGAATCTCAATACTTTGAAGAGTTTGAGAGGATCCAGGGTAGCTTGTTGGTATTCGAAATCATTTAGCAAAAGAGAGTACCAAAAGTTTGGTTGATAAGATGGCCTTGATACTCACAGGGTTAACAAATTTTGTAGCCAGCTTGGGGTAGCAATCACTGCTATCCCCACATCTACTACGATGGTGAATGTTGTTGTAGGAAAGATAAAGGGTAGTGTGGATGTTGCTACTAAGAAGTTGAGTCTCTTGGGTACCAAATTGGATACTCAAGTGACATAGGTCCATAAACTAGGTGAGGAGCAGGAAAAAATAAGGAGATTAATCGATTACAAGATCAAGAATTTCTTTAAGGAGGTGGAAGAAACCAAGGATATCGACCATTGCATTGCAAAGTTGGTCAAAGCTTAGTCAAAGTTCTTGCTTCTTCATGATAACAAGCAAGATGAGATGGTAAAGTTGCTTAAGATTATCTCTTCAAAAATGGATAAGGCCCCTGTCATAAATCTTGACTCTCTACATAATAAAATGGACACCATTCAACGCGAGGTCAATGATCATATAACCGAGAAAGTCTCCTCCTCGCAGAAGTTCCTTATGACTGCCATGGGGAAGATTTTTCTAGACATGCCAACTCCAAGTTTGCCTGCGATAGAATCACTTTATCCTGAGACTGGCATGACTATTCACACCAAGCTGAATGTCATCAAGCTCAAAGTGGAAGACTTGCAGAAGAAAGTTGAGACTCTACTGAAGATGGGTGAGCTAGACGCGAAGGACATCGATTACACTACAAAGAGTATATCATCAAAGGGTCCCAAGATCCTTGATATTGAAGCACAACTGAAGATAGCATTGACTGTAATGGACTTCTGAAGCCTTCTTCAATCTTTTCAACAGTTCACGTGTAAGGGCTTTGAGCAGATTACCCACCTCTCCAGATGTCATCATCTTCTTCTCAATGAGCTTAATGATTTAGATTTTCTTACCACTGAAGGCAAAGGGCAACTAGAGCAAGAGATATCCCCAAAGATCATAGGCTAGCAAGAGAACTTTAGGGCTACCCTCAATGCCTTTAATACCTGCCTTGAGCAAATCATGCAAGGTCAGATAGAAAAGGGGGAGAAGGTAGCTGAAGATGCTCTCTGAATGATGAATTTTAATAAGGGATCTCTACCAAGGCAACCGTTCCATCACAAGCCTCCTCAGCAGCAACATCCAAAATCCAACCAAGATAAGACTACTGGCTCTTCCTCTTTTGTTCATAAAAAGTAGTATAGGCTATATTCCTTGTATTTTTTTTTCAAGAACTTGTAATAGGGCTTCAATTTATAATCTTAGATTAGGATATAAATAATGTACTGACTAAGTCATTTTTCTTATTAATAAAAAATTACAAGTTCACACCTTAAGTTAAGTTCTTCTTAACTTTAATTTTATGTTGTATGTATGTTTCTGCTGTTTATTGAAAATCTTATGTAGGAACTCATACTAGCCAATTCTGAAGTTAAGCTGACGTAAGACAAAGTCCCAAAGTGAAGAGAAATCCTCTGAGTATGGGAGAGTTAAGCTAATTGAAGAAGACTCACTCAGTATGGGTGAGTTCAAGTTGACTAAGTGAAGTCACTCAGCTTAAGGGAGTCTTACATCACTTTCAGGTATCCTCAATATCTCTAAACTACTTATTAAATTAACATCTTCTTCTACCTAGTTTGCTATCTGTCCAAAATGGGGGAGATTGTAGAACCCAAGTTAATAGTACCTCATAGTACTTTAATGTTTTGGAAATAGAAAACTATTTAGGTTAGTGAAATTAATTAAGTACTAAGTATACTCTTAATTAATGAAGTTGACTAGAGTTTGTTTAAGGGAAAACAACTCAGTTTTGTTGAGTAATTAATTAAATTACGGCTTACAGTAGGAAAAGCTGAGTCTGTACTGAGTACTACGTAGTGTAGAAGCATATCAACTCAGTTGACCTGGTTAGCTTTTAATTAAAAGGCTGGTTTCTATGACATTGAATGACAAATGTGCTACTAACAAATTCTATGAGAAACAGAATATTCCTTAGATATTTTTCAGGGAATAATTACATTGAAATTAAGGAAGATTTCTAGCTGTCCTCATAAGATAAAAGGAGTCAATACAGAATGTCAGGATTCCCTCACTAAAGTCCAAGCCAAAAAGAATCATCTGACATGTGCCATTTTCCAATGTCTCCATGCTCTAATGCCAATGTCAACAATTCAATCAATCTGAAGATTTCACATTGCAATATCACGCGCCTCTCTCAACCAAATTGCTTGAAGATAAAATGAGATTTTTTTAACAGATTTTTTCCACCTCAAAGTTCAAATTCTTATCTATAAATGTCCTGGAATTTGTCTCTAATAGGAAGATTTAAAAGATATGAAGAGAAGAGAAATTGAAGATCAGCGACCTCAAAAAGTTTACAATGGCTACTTCTTAGAGCTTCAACTATAAATAGAAGACTGAAGCAGACGTTCAAACTTAGTGAATCACCTCAAATTTCTTATAGAGCTAAAAATCTAAGAAATTACTCCCAGCTTCAAGAAATTCCAATCTTAAGCAATCATCAAACACTAATTCCAAATCTATTTGTAAGAGAGAGAAATTTCCTTAGATTTAACATTGTAAGGATTCAGTGTTTCTATAAATTGAATTCAGTTTGCAATATTTTCATTTAAATCTGAGTGTCAGTTTGGGAAGGGTACCAAACTAAGTCAAGCGATAGTTAGGAAGGAAGGTACTTTCTGTAAAACTGTGTCTACCCATTGTAAAGGCTTCTCCGCCTAAGTAAGGAACGAACACTAGTGGATTAAAGCTCGAAAAAGGTATCTAGGGACTAGAGGTAGGCTTGGGGCCGAACTAGGATAAAATTCAAGTCTTGAAGTTCTAAACTTACGCTCTTAGCTTTTACTTCGTTCTGCTCATTCATCATCTCTCTGTTATTTGTTTTTGCTTAAAAAACCAATCCTTGTTGAGTCGAGCACTCAACAACAAATTGTAGATACACTGTGCTAGTGAAGCTGAGCATGTTATTTAGTTTTTATATCATAACTCAACATGCATATAAAAACTTAACTTAGCAAAATAGAATTTAATAAATCATTAAAAGTAACGAAGATTCGCATTCACCCCCCTCTGCAGTTGTTTACAAGCCGTCTATAGGACCAACAAATAACTTGGCAATTAAATTTAAAATAAAAAAGAACAATTTAATCTATATCCACCCCCTCTTCACTATTATTAAGGCTAACACGGACCAACAGTAGTATTGAGTTCCACCTTGGTTTAGTTGTTGTTGTTGTTGAGAAGACGCCATTGTATTTGATTTTGAGAGAAAAAAGTTAAGGTTCTTTAAGAGAAAAGACGCTTAAGATCTCAAAAATTGCAAGTTCTTTCTCTCTTTATTTAGATCTCTCTTTTGTAGACATATTTCCTGCAACACAACATGTATTCTCCACAAGCCAAGATCAAGATGAATGGTGAGATGGAATAAGGAATTAATCACCTTAGTTAAACATTGTAGTTTTAGTCTTGACGATTACAATTTAAAAAACCTTTTAATAAAGTAACTTTTTTATTTTTAACAGGGAAAACTAACCTAATGAAGTTAAAAAATAGACAAAATTAAATATGTGTCACCTTATTCCGCTCAACTTAGCTTTTGATCTTACTTTTGACAATTAATCAATTTTTATGAGATCTTTATTAAATTGGATTCACCATTCCAATTAGCTCTCTAATTGTATTGAATTGATCCTTTTCTAATGGCTTGGTAAAAATATTAATGGGCTACTCCTTTGAAGGATCATACTCCAATTTGACATCTCCTCTAAGTACATGATCCCTTATGAAGTGATGTCTTATATTGATATGCTTCATCCAGCCATGTTGAATTGGTACTTCAACAGGTCAATTGCGCTCTTGTTATCACACATAAATTTGATGCATTTAGACTTCATACCATAGTCCTCCAGTTGTTGCTTAATCTATAACAATTGTGCTACGCAACTTCCTACTTCCATGTACTCAGCTTCTGCAGTATTTAGCGTAATAGAATTTCGCTTCTTGTTATACCAAGAGATAAGACATTCTCCAAGGAAATGGCATCCTCTACTAGTGCTTTTCATATCAGGCTTGTCCCTTCCATATTCTGCATCTATTATCCTCTTGGAGTGAAATCTGAGTTGTTTGGATACCTTAGACTTGCATTAGTAGAACCTTGCAAATACTAGAGAATTTTCTTAATAGTTGTTAAGTGAGATTCTCTAGGGTCATCTTGATTATGCTCGCAATAGCATATGGAGTATTGAATATCAGGTCTACTAGTAGTTAATTAAAGAAGAGAACCAATAACACCTTTGTAGAACTTACTGTCTACAGGCTTACCAGCTTCAACCTTATTCAAGATTATATCAATGGTCATGGGAGTGGACATTAGATTCGAATGCTCCATATCAAACTTCTTCATGACTTCTTCGGCATACTTAGCTTGGCTAATGAAGATTTCATCTTCACTTTGCTTGATCTGCAGTCCGAGGATAAAGTTGAACTCTCCCATCATTGACATTTCAAACTCGCTCTTCATTTATTTTGCTGAACTCCTTACAAAGAATTTCAAACTTCTAGGGTGATTGCAATGACTTATAATCTCTCTTGGAAGAATCGGATCTACAATGGGAGTCTCTACACTAGGTTGTTGAGGCTGAGCTTGATCTTCTTCTTTATTGAAGTTAATGAAAAGATCTTCGTCAGCTTTATTTTCCTCAATTTCTGCTCTTGTACTGGGTTGGGAAGCAAAGAGAGCGGCATGCTGAGTTGATTATCTACTTGGATTACTCCTTCATCTTTATCAGATGGATGTCTACCTACATTGTAAGTTTCATTGAAATCTACATGCATAGTCTCCTCTAAAAGACTAGTTCTCTTAACATATATTCTAAATGCCATATTGTTAGTTGAGTAACCAAAAAAGATGCCTTCATCAACCTTCAGATCAAACTTAGCTAGTTACTTCTTGGTATTTAAAATAAAATACCTACATTCAAAGGATCTAAGATGACAAATCTTAGGTTTGCGTCCTCTCCAAAGCACTTGGGTATTTTCTCCAAAATAGGGAGAATTAAATCCTAATTAAGGATATAACAAATTATGTTAATAGCTTCTCTCCAAAAGAACTTTGGTAGATTGTTATCACTCAGCATGGATAGAGCCATTTTATGTTCTTCCTTACTACAACCCCATTTTGTTGAGGCATATAAAGAGCAGAAAAGTTATGGTTAATTCCATGTGCTGAACAGAATTCTTGGAAGTGGAAGTTCTCTAATTCATGTCCATGATCACTCTGAATTCTACAGATTTTAATTTCTAGTTCATTCATTATCTAGTTATTAAGTTCAACAAAAGGCTCAAAGGTTTCATCTTTGCTACTCAACAAGACTACCCATGTGAATCTCATGAAGTCATCCCCGACCACCAAGGAAAATATCTTTACGCTAACGCTCATAGGTTGAACAAGGATAAAAAGGTCCAAGTGTAGGAGCTCTAATAGTCTCTTAGTTGCTACATCTTTAATTTTTCTAATGACTTTCTAGCTTGCTTACCAAGTTGATAAGTTGAGCAAATTCTATCTTTCTCGAAGCTGATACTGTGTAAACCCACAACTAAGTGCTTTTTAGCTAGTTTGGATGGAATGTTCATATTTATGTGACCCAACCTTTTGTGTCAAAGCTATGAACTTTTCCTCCTTAAATATGAGACAAACATTAATGGAGCAAGGGGATAAATCAATCATATACACATTATTAATTCTATGAGCAAAGAGAATAGTAGAATCAATCTTACAATTAATAACTGAGAAGCCTGCTAAGGTGAACAAAACTTTCCTGTCTTTGTCACAAAGCTGAGCTATGCTAAGCAAGTTAAACTTAAGTCCTTTGATAAGAGATACATTTTCGATTGAAGGAGATATACCAATTGTGTCGCTTCCAACAATCTTTCCTTTTTGGTTATCTCCAAAGCTGATACTCTCATTTCTTGCGCTCTAATGAGATGAACTAAGTTTCTTGTCTTATCATATGCCTCGAGAAACCTCTATCCAAAAACCACATTCTAGTGTCATAAATGGTCTCAGGCTCGCTGTAAGCACGGGATTTTGTACCAGCTCGTATATTCAATGATGATGGCTTTTCAGGATTTTTATCCTTTAATCACACAATTTTCAACCGTCGGATGATCTTCAAATGGGAGTTCTCCTCCTCAAAAATAATGGTTGGGACCCTAAATAAATATTTAGGACCATAGAAAATATTTAAAGCCTCAAAGTGAAAATTTAAAGACTTAAAATATTCTTAATGGATATAAATAAATATTTAAGGGTCTAAAATAATTTAATTAAATCTTTTTACATTTTAAAAATTAATAAAAAAATTTTAAAAAAATAAAATAGAGGAACCCTCGCCGGCGAGGGTGTGACCAAATATCGGGAAAAAAAATTCCCCCTAAAAATAGGGGGAATTTTCAGTAGAAAAGGACTGGGAAAAATTTCACAAAAAATATTGTTTTCTCTCAACAACAACGGAGAATTTTTACACAGAAAAATAATATTTTTCTAGAGAAATAATTCTGACTTCTTCTAAATTTCTTTTAAGATTTCTTTGATTATATACGGATCTAAAGCACGTTTGGATCCTGAATTTAATTATTTTCAAATCATTTTTTCTCCATTTCTTCTAAAATTCCTCAGATATTCTCGGATCTAAAACAAATTTAGTGCCCGAGTCTAATTATCTTTAAGGATAAATAAACAATTATTTTTACACATAAACACAATTACAAAAACGAACGATAAATGCTCCCGGGGATCAAACGGATAGGCCAAATTGGATTCATACCGAAAGGGTAAGCCTCTGAGTTCCTAGAACAACTAATCCCATGCTTATTGTATTCTTATTTGTTTCAATTTCACATTTGGACCTAGGAAAATATTTCACTATTATTCAGTTGTTGTAATAATTCTCTTCATCTCTTGTTTCTGTTTTATTTATTTAATAAAGATATCTTCTAGAATACCCCCACGAAGGGAATAAAAATTATTCCTGGATAACAGACCTCACCTCTAACCATGCTAGCACTTTCATGAAAACGATCAACATATTTGCAATTAAAATGAATCACTTTATTTCTAAACAATAACTTTTAATCGTCGATGTTTTAATTAGGCCACACGGGCCTCTCTAAAGCCAAATCGAACATATGTGCAAATGTTGTACTATACAATATGCTAACCCTTGTGGATGCAAGTTAGATGTATGCCTAGGAATTTATTTTTTCCTTCGGGTATTGCAAATATTTTTGAGAAAAGGTAATTAATAGATTAGGCAGGTGGTTGCATCCCCCGAGATTTTGTAATTTTTAATCTTTATTTTTCCGCATTTACTTTCCTCATTTATTTATTGTTTTATGGATGTATTTACCGCTTTCAAATATACATGAATCATGCATAATAACTCGAAAATGACCTAAGTGCGAATATGCACAATTAAGAAATACGGCTTTCTATAGATGTAATATAATGTGATCCAATAAGAAATAAGCAACTTATCCTGGACCCGAATCTCTGTGTCTTAGTGGATCGTCCCCCGGATGTTAAGCCTCATAGGACTCTAATTCCTGGAAAGAGCTAATCCATGTGGCGACTCCACACTAAGAGACGGCGGATTCGGGTTTGACCAATCTAAAAATGTTTTCGCTTTCTCTCTACGAAACCTTTTCCGGGTCCCCAACCCGATACTTTTTAAACACCCCGGTGGACCGAGCCTCTCATCTCTGCGAGCTCTAGGCCCATCGCTCCGTGTCATCCGCTCATAGTGCCGACTCTATTGGGGATTTTTCTAAAAACTTCTTTTTAAAAGGTTTTAAAATTTGGATAAGTGCCGATCACATTATTTCGTATTTTCTTAATTATGACATATTCATAATTTGGCATTGCAATAGAGGGGATTAGCCCGTAAGATTAAGTTACACTATTACCGTGAAACTTTCCCTTGTACTAATTTTCTTCCTTGAGAAAAGATAGTACTTGAGCGGGCAGAGCACTTGTGCGGGTGGAGCACTTGTTGCCATATAGCATGTACCTCCCTCGTTAGAACCCATTTGGGGAGAGACTTGGAGTGTATTTTAGTGCAAAAAGAACCTTCTACATCAACAACCCATTTACAAACCTCATGTAAATAAACCATAGGAATTTTCCCTAGGGTGTTACCCAACAAACGACCAGGCATTATATTTTTCTTCCTAGTACGCTCCTTAGTATCCTCATGATACTAAGATTAACCAAACTTAGGATAAAGACTAGCCAAAAACCCTACGCGGGATTTATATGGTTGGAAGTTTGGACGTTGCATGCTATGTGCTATGTACTTCTTATTATACAAATGTCATGGTAACCATGAATCTCAATGTAGACACTTGAACGCACACACTCATCATATTAAATGATGTAACATAGCATCTTTTCATCATCATGCCAAATCGGCGTAAACAATACTTAGGATTAGATGACACTCGAGATCGTGTTACCCTAGGATAACATGAAACCACTTAGAATCATGAAACATCACTTACCCCTTTTCAGCTAGATGTTCACTTAACATTCGGCTACTAGCCCCGTATACGGCAAACATTTCTTTCCTTTACTACGTGATATCCACTTGACATCTGACACTCAGCCCACAAGGGGCAATAATATATCCCACAAATTAACAAAGAGATGTCCACTCGACGTCCAACTCATAGCCCACACGGGGCAATCACACATACCACATAACCCAAACAGGGCAAATACCTACCCAAATCAAGTTTCCCACAACACGTGATGTCCCTGCTGACATCCAAACCTAAGCCCGCACAAGGCGAACTTATTTCAAAAGTCATACCTTACCAAATCTTCATACCCAAACCATCTGCCTACACGAGGTAATAATTCATGTATCACCACATACCCTCAAATAGCAATGACCACACAAGCATCCAAAACTCTACCCTAATTGGGTAAAAATAACCAAATCATTCATTAGATAGCTACATACGGTAGTTATTTTCATTTCATTAGGGTGTGTCACACTGCTTATTCGAAATCAATTTGACCTCCTCATTCCATGAGATCTAGTCACAGTATGAAATCTCTAAATTTTGACTTATTACCATACGAGTAACGTGGTCATCTAACTTACACCACTCATATTACAAGGTAACACATACATCATACAAATCTCAAATCCAACCCCAGATGTTCGATTTTCATTTCCACTTGTTTTCATCTTTACCTAAAGACTAACATGTTTGTTTCAAATGGATTGACATACATATTTTTTACGTCATGGCATGCTAACCCCTTGTGAATGCAGCCATAACATTAAAAATCTCATGTCATTTCCCACATCATAAATAATATCACCAATCTTACATGCACAGTCTGATCCTCTACTTGTTTATCTTAGCTTGGAAAGGCCTTCTCATCGCCTGGTCTGCGTTTCCCCAATTGTGGCTAATCAGGAGTGGGTTCCATACACTGACTCAAGTGAGGACACGGGTTCTGATTCAGATTCAAGAAGAAGGCACCCTATCCTTATAGGATAGAACCCTCGATAGTCATATCAGTTGTGGGTGAGCACCTAGATCGCAGCTGCCTTGAATGCCTTTGCCAATAGCGAATAGCTAGCATCGCTCATTCGCCAGCATGCCGGGAGGGCCCAGATGGAAGTGTCCAGCCCGGAGGTCACCCTTAACAATGGCAATCCAACTAGTCAGCCTGAAACAGGGGGACCTCCCACCTCATACATGGTGCCCCCAACTGCCTTTTATCATTTCAAGGCAGGACAAAGTCAGCCAAACTAGAATTAATTCTTCCCTGGACAAATTGGGGAGTCGGCATTTGCACCAGGGCCTTTCCACCAAGGAATGACCCAACAGCCTATTCCCAGTTGGAGTACATCAGTTGCCTCACAATTCTAGGCACCTCAACTGCTAATGTTGCGGCATATCCCTAGTGGCAATGTGGTTTCTATCCAAACACTAGGAACGCCATCCTCCAACAACCAGGAATGGTAGAATTATGGTAGCAGTTCTTGGCCACTCATGGTGGCCACCTAATGAACACATACCGTGCATAACCGATAGTACGGGATGAAGATAGCTTGCCCCCAAACTTTGCCGTAGTTTGAAAAGTATGTGGGATCTGGCAACCTGGGGCTCACTTAATGCATTATCAGAAGGTGATGAGGGAATTAGGGGTCAGCGAATGGATGATGGCTAAGCTCTTTGTTGTCACCTTGGGCCACCTAGTCAAAGAATGGTACAGCCACCTTTCGCTATACATAGTTACTAATTAGAATACTCTTGCTCAGGCTATGATGGGGCATTATGGTTTGAACTCTCAAATGGAAACCACGATGCAACATCTGGAGGTTATAAGGTAGGAGTAGGATGAGACTTTAAATTTTACTTTGCACATTGGATGGCTACACAAGTCAGGCTTCGGGATCGTTTAAGTCTACTAGAGATGATAACCAAGCTTCTAGACATTGCACTGCCATCATACAGGAACAAGTTTGGATCTGACATCTTCTCGAGCTATCAAGAAGTGTTTGTGAAGGTGGATAGGATGGAGCATTTTGAATCCATGGACACATCTGAGGGGCACTAGAATAACTCATGCTAGATGATGTAATAAATTAGCATGTATCTACTTTGCCCATGAGGCCTTTGAATTTTTGAATAAATTGAACTTTGTTTACTTACTTGATATCCTATCAATGACATCACGCATTCTCATAAGCATATATATAATGTTTTTAGCACATGTGACACATCATGTCATGAAATTAATTTGGGTATAAATGGATTCCCCGCATTTACAATAAATTCAAATGATTTGACTCTTAAGAGAAAGTGAGAGACAAGCACATGTACTTAGATAACGCGTGATAGCATTTGCTTCATCCTACAAAGATGGAAGATTGATAGATGGATCACCAAGCATGGAACGTCCATCAACTACTAAATCAAGCATGAAAATATCAAAATGATTGAAGCTAGAATGAGGCCAAAATGTCAACAAAACAAATTGAGGTCAAACCACCAGCGCAGTGACAAAGACACAAAGAAGGAGTCAGATCGTTGAACACTCCATCACACAGCTCACCACCACCATTCATAGGGCAATCAAGCAAAAGCAAATTAAAGCTCCCCTAAAGGGTCAAACGATCGGTACGATGCTAAAGACAGAAAGGAGTTAGATCGTTGAACACGTCAACAACTCCTTCGCACGGCTCGCTACCATTTGTGGGGAAATCATTACACCATGGAACAATTGAACTCAAAAGGAAACGATGATGATCAAGACTTATCATCACATACACCTCAAGCCAGCAAAGCGGCATGAGCACTAACCAATCGATCATAAACACTGAATAAGACAACAATTGAAGTCGTGGAAATGGACGGTGATAGATATATCAAATCAAACAAGTCTTACACAATTGCTATCATGCATAGGTGAAAGAAATAAATCGATAAAAAGTAGTACGAATAAAAAATAAATTTGTAATTAGCCTGTCAATTAACAC
Source organism: Euphorbia schlechtendalii (assembly GCA_949673415.1). Lineage (NCBI taxonomy): Eukaryota > Viridiplantae > Streptophyta > Magnoliopsida > Malpighiales > Euphorbiaceae > Euphorbia > Euphorbia schlechtendalii. The sequence goes on from CATIWQ010212080.1 coordinate 22,898, forward strand.
TCGGTTAGTTGAGAAAAATTAGGGCTTCTTTTCATAACAGGAAAAGAATAATCCGCTGAGTTGAAAACCTGAAAAGGGTGGCTCAAGCAAAACTTAGGACATCGAGAGAATACATTGGTTATAAAACCTGAGAGGGCTAATCAATGGTAGGAGTCAAATCATTTGAAACATTTATACCCCTGTTAAGTTCATTAATGAATTGTCATTTTTGCTGAATCTTTATTCATTTACTTATTTTGATTGCTTGCATGCTAATGGTAGAATATCACATGTAAACATCCGAAAAAATGAAAAGTAAAAATAAAGAAAAGATGAGTCTGCTGGATTGAAAACCTAAAAGGGCGGTCTAGGAAAAAATTAAAACATGGTTCGATAGATTGAAAACCCGCAAGGGTAATCTATGCAAAACTTATGACCAAAGAAATATCAAATTAATCATCTCATCCTTGGAATGGTACGTGACATCATATACCTCCAACACTTCAGGCAAATAGTTTTTAAGCAACCATTGCCAACACAATGTGGAATTAACGACTCATCTAGATCTTCCTCGAACTATATCCAAGTTCTAAACTTGAATATGATTCAACGAACCCATGGTTGTCGCTCTGAGGAATCATCCATGGAATCCCCAACGAGACAAATCCTAGGGGTAACTATGCACCTGCATAAGAGAAGGCTCTTCAACGAAAGAAGCCCACAACACATACATCATATAATAAATATTGTTCATGCATATATTACATTCACATCACATCATTCACAGGTAAAGACGATGCCAAACCGGGGCAACACCATCCCATAAAACAAGAAACTCCACCTCCACTTGAGGAACCTGCAAACACCAAGAAAGATGATGGCCCACTCAAGCCTAAAGTCAAAATTGCAAACACAAAAGCCTCCTAAAACAATGGAGCAGTCTTTAGGACATCCCCGAATTTTCATTAAACTCACTTATTCATCATGTTTTAATTTTTTATTGAAGGGGAAAAAATTTTTGCTTCGCATTAACTAAATCAAATAATTAAAACATTCATCATAAAATGTATTAACATTATCTTTTTCTCTGACTTGCCACAAGAAACAAGTTAACATCCTACTAAGGAAATACAAAATACAACCGAAGAAGAAAACGGTTATCTCAATGGTTGAAGAAACAGTCTCATTTATCAACCGAAGAAAGAAATGGTTATGGATTCACTTTTGAAATGGAATTAGGCACCCTACCCCGGCAATTCCAACGTGCAAAATCAACTGAAGGTCAACTCACAAGGGGCACACAATGACTACAACTGAAGAAAGAAACTGTTGCCGACCACCAAAGGGATGCCGCAGAAAGAAACGGTCGACCCACCCACAAGGGGCATCAAGCACCAAGGGATTCCGAAGAAGGAAATGGATAACCCTATAAAGACATGGTGCTAAAAAGGAAGGCCCATGTCATCAACAATCGAGGACTAAGAAACCACCAGCCGCATCGGTCAGGTATATTCTCAATCCCTTCGCTCCATTTTGTGTGATCATACTGGTTATACAACCAGCAATTATCACACGAGGGGTAGCTGTGAGCACGAGATTTTGTACCAGCTCACGGCGTTCAATGATGATGGCTTTTCGAGATTTTTATCCTTGAATCACACAATTTTTGAACGTCCGATGATCTTCAAATGGGAGTTCTCCTCGTCAAAAATAATGTTGGGGACCCTAAATAAATTTTAGGACCATAGAAAATATTTAAAAGCCTCAAAATGAAAATTTAAAGGCTTAAAATATTTTTAAGGGACATAAATAAATATTTAAGGGTCCAAAATAATTTAATTAAAAGTTTTTATATTTTAAAAATTAATAAAATATTTAAAAAAAATAAATTAGCAGAATGACCCTCACCGGCGAGGGTGTGACCAAATATCGAGAAAAAAATTCCCCTTATAAATAGGGAAAATTTTCAGTAGAAAAGGACCGGGAAAAATTTCACAAAAAATATAGTTTTCTCTCGATAACAATAGAGAATTTTTACACAGAAAAATAATATTTTTCTAGAGAAGTAATTCTAACTCCTTCTACATTTCATTTAAGATTTCTCTGATTATCTTCGGATCTAAAGCACTTTTGGATCCCGAATTTAATTATTTTCAAATACTTTTTCTCCATTTCTTCTAAAAATCCTTAGGTATTCTCGGGTCTAAAACAAATTTAGTGCCCGAGTCTGATTATCTTTAAGGATAAATAAACAATTATTTTTCCACATAAACACAATTACAAAAATGAACGAGGAACACTCCTTGTGATCAAACGGATACGTTGAAGTGGATTCATATCGAAAGGGTAAGCCTCTGAGTTCGTAGAACTGCTAATCTCATGCTTATTGTATTCTTCTTTGTTTCAATTTCACATTTGGATCTAAGAAAATATTTCACTACTATTCCGTTGTTGTAATAATTCTCTTCATCTGTTGTTTCTATTTTATTTATTTAATAAAGATATCTTTTAGAATACCCCCATGAAGGGAATAAAAATTATTCCTGGATAACAAACCTCAACTCTTGCCATGCCAGCACTTTCATGAAAACATCAACATATTTCAATTAAAATGCATTATTTTATTTCTAAACAATAACTTTTAATCATCAATGTTTTGATTAGGCTACACGAGCCTCGATAAAGCCAAATCGAACATATGTGCAAATGTTGTACCACACAATGTGCTAACCCTTGTGGATGCAGGTTTGATTTATGCCTAGGAATTTATTTTTTTCCTTCGAGTATTGCAAATATTTTTGAGAAAATGTAATTAATAGATTAGGCGGGTGGTTGCATCCCACGAGGTTTTGTAACTTTTAATCTTTATTTTTCCGCATTTACTTTCCGCGTTTATTTACTATTTTATGGATGTATTTACCACTTTCAAATATACGTGAATCATGCATAATAACTCGAAAACGACCTAAGTGAGAATATGCACAATTAAGAAATACAGTTTTCTATAGATGTAATATAATGTGATCTAATAAGAAATAAGCAACTTATCCCAGACCTGAATCTCTATGTCTTAGTGAGCCATCCCCCGGACTTTAAGCCTCACAAGACTCTAATTCTTGGAAAGAGCTAATCCAGGTGGTGACTCTACACTAAGAGATGGCGGATTTGGGTTTGACCAATCTAAAAATGTTTTCACTTTCTCTCTACCAAACCTTTTCTAGGTCCCCGACCCAGTACTTTTTAAACACCCCGGTGGACCACACCTCACATCTCCACACGCTCTCAGCCCATCGCTCCGTGTAATCCGCTCACACTCACCTGCAAAATAGTTACATTTTCTTAGGTACCCATGCTTTTAAATTGATCCTCCTTTTTTAGCAGTGCTCAAATTAATCCAATCGTACTCATTTTAATAATCATTTCTATATCTACACAAGAGAGTAGCATGTCCAGCCTTCCCACAAAAGCTACACACCGCTTTTGGTTTGAACTAACTCGCTTTCTTCTTTGGAGAAGATTTCTTCCCCTTTTAGAATTGCAAGTTTGGTTACTCGAAGCTAGACTTTTGGTTGGAAGAGGAACCTGTTCCTTCTTCAAAGATGTTACCTCATCAATCAGCTCATCTAACTGCTTAGTGAAGTTGCTATTAGACTTTCATGATACTCAACTTTTTCTTGAAGAAAGCGGATATCAAGGGATAAGGAAGCAATAATATCTTCCTGATCCTCACTTCTCCTCACTAGCTCCTTGATGTTCTTTACCAACTTGTTATTTAGCTTCATAACATCAAAGAGTACCTAGGCGAAATCTTCAATTGACAAAGGGATTTCATAATGTACCTCAGCTTGGGTGTTCTTCCCTCTGTTTCTCTCAGCATTTGAGTCAGCAGCTGAATGGTTGCCATTTGAGGCTGATGCTAAGCCCTCGCCCTTCTCCCCATCAATCGCCATCAAGCAGAGTTTGGCAGAATCGGTTGCTATTTCATCAAATGATGAAAATTCTTTAGAGTCGCTCCATGTGGCAGCAAGTGTCTCATTTTTCATGCAAACTTCTTCTTGAATCTATCATTTTTTATTTAGAACCAAATGATCGAATATGATCTTTTTCTCCACAGCCAAAGCACTTGATGTCTTTGTTGTACTCTTTCTTTTGTCCTTCCTCAACTCCTCTTTTATGCTTAGTTGGCTTGTTTTTGCTGGGAAACTTCTTATTGTTAAATTTCCCATCTTTCTTCATAAAGCACTTAAAGTTTCTTGTGAAAAGCACCATTTGCTCATTTGAATCATCTTCTGTACTCTCGTCGAGTGAGTCAGCTTTTAGGAAAAGAGCTCCTCCCTCCCTCTCCTTGCCTTTTCTCTTTTTAGAGTCATCATCATATTTCCTCAAGGACATTTCCTGAGTTAGCAAGGGGCCTATTAGCTCATCACAGCTATAGGTCTTCAAATCATGAGCCTCCTCGATTATTCTCTTCTTTGCATCCCACTCCTTGGTGAGAGCTCTAAGGATCTTCTTCACCATCTATTCCTCAGTGAAGTCCTTGCCTAATCACTTGAGTTCATGCATGATATTTGTTGGTCTTAAATGGCTTAATATAAATAGCAGAGGTGGTGAATGCTTTTCTCGGTTCTTTTTAAGATTTATGAAAATTCTTTTCAAAGTCAGTTTTTAGATGCGTGCTGAGTGAAATGTGCTAAGCTGGGTCTAAAAATTATAAACTACTCAACTTCGCTGACATAGTTTATCTCAATCATTGTTGAGTACTTTACTCAGTTCGGATTGGTTTTTCAAGCAACACTTGTAAGATAAGAGAGAATGATGAATGAGATAGATGCGATAAAGACAAGCGACGAAGGTTAGAAAGTTAACACCTAAGATTTTATCATAATTCGATCCCTAGCCTACCTTTATTCCTCGGATTTCTTTCCGAGATTTAATTTACTAGTGTTTTATTCCTTCCTCGGGCAGAGAAGCCTTTAAAGTGTGTAGACACAATTACAGAAAGTACATTCCTTTCTAACTACCACTCAAACATAGTTTGGGTACCCTTCCAAAACTGTCACTCGGATTTCTAAAGAATTTGTGAACAGAGGATTTCAACTTATAAAATGTTGAATCCTTTACAATGTTAAATCTAAAGTGACATCTCTCTATTACAAATAGATGGGAAAGTTGTTGTTTGCTCAATTGCTTGATTTGGAATTTTAGAAAGTTGGGAATGATCGAATAGAGTTTCATCTCTTAAGAAATTCGAGGTGATTCACCAAGTTTAAACGTCTGCTTTACTCTTCTATTTATATTTCAAGGAGTTGAAAGTAGCCGTTGTAAACTTTTCATCCTGACTTGATCTTCAATCTCTCTTCTCTTCAAAGCTTTTGAATTTTTCCATTTGAAACAAATTCCAGGACTTTTAGAGACAGAGAATATGAACGTCGAGGTGCGAGATTAATCAGTTAATGTTTATTAATCAAAAATTCATTTACTTTAAGCAATTCCATTTTGATAGAGAGACGTGCGAGATGCAATGTGGAAGCTTGTGATTTGTCTGATTGCTGACGACGCAGCGAGGAATCTCCAACAATCCATACTAACACCTTTTCTTTGTGAGGACCACTTGAATATCTTCTTTAATTTCAATGCTTTTTCTCCTAAAAAGCATCAAAGGAATATTCCATCTCTCATAGATAGAGTTAAAAGCACATGTGTCATTCTATTCTATAAGTATCAAAAGAACTCAGCTTTTAATAAATAAAAGCTACTTAGCTTCGCTGAGCCTATATCGTATAAACTATGTAATACTCAGCCTCACTCAACTTTTTCATACTCTAAGCCATAACTTAATTAAAACTTGGTAAACTTAGTTATTTTTCCTTAAACAAACTCAAGTAAACTTGTTTAATTAAGAGTATACTTAGTACTTAATTAATTTCACCATCCTATACAATTTGTTATTTCCAAACATTTTAAGTACTATGAAGTACTATTAACTTGGGTTCAACAACGATGCTTGTCCGAAGATACCTTTTTGACTTGGATGCTAGCGAGGTATTTCCAACATTCAGTACTCACACATTTTGGTGGTGAGGACCACAAGAATATCCTTTTTTAATTCAATGCTTTTTACCTCAAAAACATCAAAGCAATATTATGTCTTGACAGAATCGGTTAAAAGCACAAGTGTCATGAAATACGTAAGTGTCTCGAGCTACTTAGTTTTTAACTAAGTAAAAACTGCTCAGCTCAAGCTGAGTTATATCACATAAACTATGAGGTATAAAGCACCTCAGCTTTTCTTTCTCTAAGCCATAACTTAATTAAGTTTCAGCAAAACTGAGTTGTTTTTCTAAATCCAAACTCAAGTTAAGCTTGTTAAATCAAGAGTCTACTTAGTACCTAATTAATTTCACTGTCCTAAGTAATTTGTTATTTTCAAAACTTTAAAAACTATGGAGTATTATTAACTTGGATTCAACAAAAAACAACCTAAGCTGAGTATGGTTTTACTCAATACAGTTTGTGAACAAACCAAGGTCAGTTTAAGCTGAGTGGTTTGTATTTTAATCTAAATTGCACTCAACAGGTTTCTCTCAGCACGCATTAAAATAACTTGGTAACAGATTTTTAAATTCTAAAAAGAACAATTTCAATCAACATTCACCTTCTCTGCACGATTATATAAGCAAAAGCGAATCAACAAAAAACATTGGAATTAATTATAACATACATTAAGTAAAGCTCTATTTTTTTAACCAAATGCATGAGTCACCACTTTAACTTGACATAATAAGTCATTTGCTACTCTTAACTTTTAAGTGTTACACTTTACCCCTAAGATTAACAAAAGCTTATGCAATTTGCCAACTATTACATGTCACTTCTAATTGGAAAGAAAAAATGAAAAAATAAATATCAGAAAAGTCAAATTAAATGAAATTAACTTATGATACTGAAGGAGCAAAATACATCAATTTTACTAAATTTAGGTATAAAGTGTAAGGGTAAATACAACCATCTTATGTTATAATATCAAGGCCCATTAATGGCCCAAATAACACACCTTGGCCCAGAGCAAGGCTCAACCAAAACACACTTCGGTGAAAACACACTCTGAAACCATTTAAGTATGGTAGCGGCATTGAGTCAAATCTTAGACGAAAGATCCTCAGCGTTCCCCTATACTCATGCCAAATACATAAGTGCCGATGACATTCCTTCAGCAACACCCTCCAAGCATATGCTAAAACACCCTTGGCATAACCCACGATGATCAAGCGCACTCCTTATCTATCCACTGTCGCATTAAATGCAAACCTGACTGGCAGGGATGAATCATTTGATGCCCTGACGATGGAAAATACCCTAAAGCAGCTTGCCACTTGCGCACAGCTTGTAGGTAGGCCCTACAGGTCATCATTACATGAATTCCTATAAATAGCAAGGCAATCTCCCACTTTGAAGGTAACTATTACTTTAAGAACACACTCTTATCACCTCTCCCAAATCACCAACTTTAGCATCGAAGGGTCTTCACCGGAAACACTTCCGGCTAAAGACTTGTTTTGCAGGTTCCAAGGAAGTTGAAGATGGTGGACTTCACCCAATGGATACCAAATTGGTGCGGTGAGCGTGGACCGAAACCCAGAATCATGACTACTCCCCCAAATAAATCAACAAAACCTCCGCTCATTCCCTAAACCATCCTGTTCTAGGACACACCGGAGTCTGGAAACAAAGCCGGGACGTCGAGCCTAATCACCACAGCTCCTCCGCCATAAACGGGGAAGCCACTTTTTATGGAGTAAGAGATACTTAAAGAGAGAAAGAGAAGAGAAGCAGTAGAAAAGGACAAGAGTGCAATGCTTGTCAGAAAAAGTGAGCAACAGAATGCGGCTATGGCCCTTATGTAAAACATGATGAACGAAATCTTACACTCACGGAAAGAAGAACAAAAATTACTCCGGAGCCTTTGTCACGAAAGATGGTCGGTTAGGTCGGAAGCACGGCATCCATCGTGAGGCTCCCCATCAGTTGGCGAGACTATACCGTGATCACCACTTTTCCACTGATAAGTTTAATAACTTAATAGTTCCAAAAACTTGTTCGTGAGACTTGGCTATACTCATTTAGTAAGGCTTATCCTCAATAATAGTACCAAAAACTTATTCACAAAAAATGTAGGTGTTGTCATTACCCGTTATCACATAGAAAAATGATGATAACTACAAGTATACAGTTGCAATGTAGTTTTAAAAGATATCGAACCCACAGAGAAGGAACCAAGTCTAAAGATCAACAAGGAAGATAGAATAAAGAAAATAAAATATATTTGATATTTTGGATAGGATAGTTAGAAGAATGAGTAAATATAGATATGAAAGATTAGAGATCTAAATATATAGATTTTCCCTACGAAATAAGGATAGCAGAGAAAACATGCAAGTTCAACAAAGATGTTACGATTCACTAAACTAATCTAATAGACTCGGTTCAAAATACCCAGATTTTCAATTATTCACCGCAGAGAAACACATGAAATAACTTTTCTAAACCTAGTGCAAACGAATTAAGACAATTATATAAACCTTGACAACGTCAATACTATGCTTAGTACGGGTCTCTCTCACATAGCCACATTTAGCAAGTTACCATATCGAAAATGTTGGCTCACTAAACAGTGTTATATCACAGATCCAGTGATTATACATGATATTGTTAACCCCGAAACTACTCTTAAAATTAACTAATATGCATATAACTTGATTAATATAAAAGACTTAACATGAAATA